>JABUQX010116906.1:0-15000 GCA_015478945.1 Trachelipus rathkii
CCTTCAAAATATTAAATAAATATCACCTTTAACTATATCGATTATCTAAAGCAGAAATCGATAAAAATAAATGGGAATATACACTGATAATATAGGTAAACTAGTTATAAGAGAATTTATTTCCATTCCCACGTATAAAAGGTACCTAATTAGTCTTACTATCATGAAAAGTGCAACCGAGAACAGGTGTCATCCGATGCATAGTATATGAGGATTAATTGGAAGATAGAAAATAATATAGATTTAATTATATTGAGTATGAGAATAATAAAGGTAAAACTCACTATGCTCATTTTATATCTATTGAGAAGCGAATTACATACCCTATATATATGAACCCAGGTATAAGCGGCTAATTTATTAGAGCACGATGTCTATAAGAAAGCGTTACTAATATATATTATAATATATATATACGAAGTCAAAGCTAGAGAATCTACACCAAGTAGAGCTAATAAAGAAGCATATAATTTGAGAATGAACCTAATATCAACCTAACCTATATAATTTAGTATAAATATATATAATATATAACGATTAAATTGCACTTATAGTAAAAATTAAACTTTTAGATAAGGGCATAAAATGTTAAAAAAGGGACAAAGCAGAACCTGGAGAGAAAGCTGATGGATCTCTTGGAGTCCTTAATATATAAATTTAAATATAATAGTCTACTATAATTACAACTGTTTTTTAGTAGTTAATATATATAATAATATAATATATATAATACATAGAGAGTAATATATAGATAATAGGAAAAAATGGTGAGGTATAAATTTTTAGTAATATCTAAGGAAAGAAGTATAGCAACTAAAAAGTTGTAAGAAGGCATAAAGTCAAGATAAGTATGTTTTTATAAGAATGGTTTAAATATGGTTACTTTAAAGTTAAGTTCAAAGCCCCTTCGGATGAAAATTTGAATGTAGCATGATAAAATGTGCCATAAGATTGCTGAAAGAAAACACTCACTTAAAATAGTGAATTAGAATTCTTAGCCAAATAAAACGGAAGTTCCCAATATTCACCATCCAGCTATTTAATTATACTAGAGATCGGTTGATAAATAAGACTTTTTAATTATTTTATTTTTATTATTATTTTTATTTTTATTTCTAATAAGAACTTTTTTTATTGATTTCACCTAATAGATATCATAAAGTAGAGACACATACATCTTAATCCAGATTCACTTCACATTAGATATAATCAAGCTGGTGAACAGGTAACTAGAGAAGTGTGAGATCCCTCTATGGCAGCTCGTGATCTTTTGCCAGGTTGACGTGATGTAAAGTACGACATCCGCGCTAGTGACTGTCATATCAACAGAGGAGACATTGTGGCGTACCTGCATGTATATTCGATCCCATGGAAAATCACTGTCGGAAAGATGACCGTCAGAGAAAGATAGACAGACGATATCCTTCTTCTATACGTCATAGAGAGAAATGTGGAGGAACAACTGTGTGCTTCTTTCACTAAGGCGTTCTCGGAGTGGCTTTCACCAACCCTGAAAGTGCTTGGCAGATTAGGGGAGATGAAGATTTTCCACTCCCCCCCCACACACACAAAACAACAATCCCCTTTTCGGCTTCGACAGGATATAATATGATATATATATATATATATATATATAGGAAAATATAATCTCTTCCATTAGGGGAGCGGCTTGCAAAACATCTAAACAAGAATTAATATAATGACAGTAGTAATTAAGGAAGAGTGAAGCTTTATTAATAATATAAAATAACTACTATATATATAATAAATATAAAGAAAATTATGTATGGTAGATAATTCAATTATAAATATGAGATATTATCCATAATACTATCACTATTTAAACCAGAGGACTAATCGTAACTCAAAGAATGATTATCTATTTTAATGTGATCTATTTGAGATTGCAGTTGTTATCGCTAGGTTCTTTAACCTAGTATAAATGTGCGATTAGATAAACAAAAAATGTTAATTTGAGCAATATGATTTATGCTAGCGTACAACTTCCCACCATTAAGCGGGATGTTGAAATATCCTAATCCGCTTTAGAAGTAAGGAGAGATAAAAACCTGCTCGCGCCAACCCGTGGTAACGCTATCGCGGGGCCGTAAGAAGCCTGTGAAAGACCAAGAGGCAGAGGTAGCAGAAGTAAGTTCCGCGCTGCAAGAAGTCTTCGATCTTGGATGCGGGACATACGTCAAATGAGAGAGAGATTAGTGTATGAAGAATGGTACTATTAGGTAGTTATCTCACTTAATAAAGTTACGATAATGCGCATTATAAATAGAGAGTTCAATGTGAATTATAGTTAAAAACTCTGGATGACGTTAAATTCCTTTACTGACAATAAGTGTTACAACTTTAAAATGGCTAGCATCAAATTAAATATTTTAATATATCAAGAAACTGACAAATCATATTGAGCCATAATAGAGAGAGATAATTTTACCACTAACATTCGGATCAGTTCTAGGAGAGAGCCATAGATAGGGGATTATATGTGAACTTAGTAGGAGAGCAACACGATGGCTGTACACCGGATCTAGCTTTAATATACAACACAGTATCAATACTATATTGCGCAATATCGAAGCATACTTAACAACTAAAATTACTGTAATATATAATCAACGTATCAATACGTATATTCCTATATATATACTAGCAGATTATACGCTTACTCTTATAAATATATGTTCATGATATCACGTGATAGATATATAAATATATATATATTAATCTAATAATAATATATATATATTTATATATAGCCTATATATAAGTATGAGTTAGAAATATACTGAGTTGTATAATATATACTAGAGAATTATATAACCCAACAGACATAATGAGATATGTAATAATATAATTTACCACGGGCATTAATACATATATATATATATATAGTACTAATTATATTACATTTATTACTCATCTACCTCATATATATATATCAGTTATATAATGTAATATTGGAGCCTGAATTAAACGTAATGTAAACGAGTACGAAACTTAAAACATCTGCATATCATTAAATATATCTATTACGCTAACGAATATATATAATATAATATAATAAAGAAGTTAAGAGACTGGGACCTCACCCACAATTCTATATAGGGCAACTAGGTAGGACAGGTGTGAGTCTACCTAGATAAAATGTGAAATTAGCACAGTGGGTAAGTTCTTATATTTAATATATGAAAAATTAATAACAGATTGAGATAAGATTAGTTAATTAAATCCACATACCCAGTTTTTTAAGGAAAAGAAGTCCGACAAATTGCTTCTCTAATCGAAAACCCTGAAAAGTAAAAAATATAAATGAGGAAAAATAAGATTGATAAATATATTTAGAGACATATATGTTGACACCCGACAAAATTATAATCACCGTTTCTAACCATATTTTTCTACAGACTTCCTGAAATCAACCAGCCCGACTCACTTGAAATTGGTCCTCGCAATTCGACCCAAAGTTTTTCATTGGCTTCTTCGAGAGTAAAGACTATGACTTCACTAAAGAATGTTTCGTTAAACTATTGTTTATAATATAATATACATAGAACTGATATATATAGCGAACGGAGTTCAATTTTAAAGAATAATAAATTATGTATATAATATATAAGTTGTTATAATACTATATAATATAATAGTATGAGTATATATATATATAATAAGATTCCATAATAAATATTCTGTGAGTAATTACAGACTTCTTCTCCATAGATGAACAGCTATAACAATAAAACACATAAATAGTATATATTATATATAATATTTATGTGTTGTATGTATATATATATATAATATATATATAATATATATATATATCATATATATATATATATATATAGTGTATAACTATATAAATTTCATAGTTAACTATTAACACAAATAGAGAGAAATAGTTTTACAGTTAGAATAGAATCTATAATTTTATATATTATACTTACTATATATATTATATAGTAATATATTAATCCTGAATAAACAATAGTTATGTTGAATACATAATATAATAATATATATTATATAAAGTATTAATAAAATATTATATAATATACTATATAATATATAATATATATATAGTAATATAATAATAATTATTATATATAATATATACACACACTTAAATTTAGTAATAATATATAATATATTAATAAAGGATATAAATAAATAAAAAAAATAATAATTATTTCTGAGAATGTATATTAATAATATATATATATAGACTATAATAAAGTTAAGAAATTATTGTGTATACTTTTTTAATATAGTCAACTAAATATAATCAGAGAGATATAAGAATATAATAAAAATTAAATATTTAAATATATAATATTTATATCATAATATTTAACATCGGGTAATCAATAATATATTCCCTTCAGCGACACAAGACTCGTAGTAGTTAACAACATATTACTCTTAAGGCAAGTATATATTTCGATTAAAAATTCCTACATTCATAAAAAATCTCTCCACGGCATGAACCGAACATTCATTGAACCATTATTTAAAATGAGACATTATAAGGATGACCTATAATAAAATATTAGACAATATATAAGTAAGTAAGTAAATATATATTATATATATATTTTAAATATATATATATTTGTTAATTTTTCTATGTAAATTATACTGAAGTAATAATTATTGTTAAGTAATATAATATATATAAATATATATATATATAAATAAATATCTAAATAAGTTTGCCAAGACTCGGTAGCTGTTGTATATGAAGAATTTGGATTATTAAAATATCAATTACTATTTTAGATATATATATATAAAATCACTTATATAATAATATTATATATATAAATTTATATATATATATATATATATATACTATATATGTATATAAAAGATATATAAAGCCAATAATAATATAGATAATATATATAATATGACTATTATATATATAAAGTATATAATATAAAGTTATAGTAATAAAGATATAAAAATATTTAAAAAGTTTGTCAAAAACTTAGGCTGTGTATTGAAGATTATGTAATATATATATATATATTATAATATTAATAATTACCTGAGTATTATATATATATAATTTCTATATTAACAGAAAATATATTTATATATAATATAATATAATATTAATTATATAACTAATTATATAAAATTATATTATTATATAATCATAATTAATTAATAAATATATATATTATATTATATAATATATATATAAAATATTAAATTATATATAATATATATAATAATATAATAATATATAATATATAAATTATAATATATAAATTAAATTATATTAATAATAATATATATATAAATTAATTATATAGTATATATATAAATTAATTGTATATAAAATATAATATATAAATAAATTAATTATAAATATATATAATAATATATAATTAGTATAAATATAATTATTATAATATATTAATTATAATATATAATATATATAATATTATATATAATATATTATATAATTATTTATATAAATAAATAATAGTTATATAATAAATATATAATAGAATATATATTAATAAATTTAATAATATATATAATATATTATAATAATAATATATATAAATTATAATATAATATAATAATAATGTTAATATTATATATATTAATTTATATAATTATTAATAAATAATTATATATAAATTATTAACGATAAATTATGGGATACTGGGCTATTGGGACATCCTGATGACAGCCTTCCGGCTTCCCTGCCAGACTAAAGGAGTGGTGAGCTGTAATCGGATGACGGAAGAGCAGGTTTATTGCCTCTTCGACTAAATCTTTTTCTCCTCAATAATACATGAGTTTCGATCCGTTGCATGTTTTCTCATGGCCTTTCAGGCACCTAGAAACAATGCGCTTAATTCGGGGTGAGAAAAATTTCTCGTTCTCAATCTACACTACTCTTGACTAAAATTTCATTATCATGCTAAAAATTTGTTGACAGGGAATATCATCTTCGACGAGAATAAGCGGCTTTCATCAACGAAGGTGGCGCTAACCTCCTTTGTTCTCCTACTGGATAAATCTTTCTGGCCTACTTGCACCAAAAACATCTTCTAACACTTCTGTAATTCTGCTTTCCTCCTTTATCAATCTGATGGCTCTGTAGCTAACTCTCCTTCTCAACTGAATAAAATTCCAATCTCTTCGGGCCTCCTATTTTCCTTAACTCACCCTGACGAATTCTGGCATTCCTCCTCCTCCAACTTCTCCTCTCAGGTGTTCCTATGCCTTTGCCTGTGTGATTACATTGGATCGGGTGCATGGGCTCCTGAGATTCTATGAACGTTAGGAAAGGCGGGTGGCCCGATTGGCATTCCTCCACGACTTTTGAAGCGGAGTGTGTCTTCTGTGCTGACGACGCTTCTCGTTCAACTATAATTCTCTATGTCTCATACTACACTTTCTCCTACAATGAAACTAATTTCTCTTTTCTAAATGTCCAACCTATTCCGAAAAAAGGAAGCCGCTTCGGATCCTTCTAACTACGCCCTATAGCTCTCTAACCTGTGTTCTATCTAAGATCTTTGAAACCCTATCTTAACTCTCACTTCTTAGACCATCATGAATATTCTCATTCTCTTCTTTCCGAATGCCAGTACGGCTTTAAGGCGTTCGAGGTCTTACTGGTGATATACTTTTCCTAATTGGTGGTAAAGGTTTCCGAGCCCTTAGGAACTTACGGGGAGACTTGCGGGTGGCGCTTGACATATTCCAAAAGCAATTTGACCGGGTATGGCATCGCGTCACTACTCTCGCCAAAGACCTCTCCTTTGGGTTTTCCTCCTTCTCTTTGCTTACTTATGTCTAGTTTTCTTTCAAATCGTCAATATCGGCTTGTTGTTGAATGGGCGACTTCTTCTTCTTTTAAGGGTTCTTAGTGGTTTCCCTCAGGGTTCTGTCTTATATCTCCTACTTTATTCCTACTTTTCATTAATGATCTTCTCATCTGCACAACTACCTCTATTCACTCATATGCCGATGACTCGACCCTTCCCTCTTCAACTCTTTCAATTCTGCTCCCCTCTTTTACTTCTAGAAATTGCCACTCTCGTCTTAATCTTTCCGGATCTTATTCTCGCTGATTCTGGATAGAATTTCCGGGTGGGTCATCTGAACCTTGTGAAGTTATTCAATTCTTTTAAAAACTCAACTTCTTCAAATCTCCCTCCTCTAAGACACCTTCTAACTTTCCTATCTCTTCGACGGTTCTCTAGTCCTCTCTGTTTTTTTGATAAACATCCTTGGCCTTAACATAAACAAATAAATGTCTTGGAAACCTCACATCACAACGGTTGCTAAGGCGGACCTCAAAGAAACTGGGAATTCTGTTTAGATCTGCGAGAGGTTTTTTTTATCCTCTTCACCAAGTTACTCCAAGTTATACTAGGGCCTCATCCGCCTTGTATGGAGTACTAGGCTCTCTCATATCTGGGGGGTGCTCAGGTTCACCCGGCTTTTGGATAGGGTCGAGTCCAAAGCCCAAAAAGACTTATAAAATGTCCTTTTCTTTCACTAGTTCACTTGACGCCTCTATCTTTGGCGGCGCGTATGTTTGGTGCTATTTGATCTCTTTTCTATAAGGTACCGTAGCGGCAAGTGCTCGAGGGAACTTTCCACTCGCGTGCCACCACCTTTAAGACGCCCTCGTAGCACAAGGGGTGCTGTGTCGGCACATGAGTATTTGGTTGATATTAGCAACCCAGACTAGTTTCGGCTGCCGGAGTGCCTGTCCTTCTTTTCCGCCACCTCTGTTCTGTGGAATTCTTCTTCCATCTTCTGTGTTTTCTACTCAATTTTAATCTCCCTCACTTTAAGGCCTGCGTCTGTGCTCATCTGTGTCATTTGCTTTAGTTTGAAATTTCTGTTGAATTTAACACCCCTTCCTTGAATAGGGCTTGCCCGTAGAGCAGTGGTGATAACTGTAAATATATATATATATATATATATACTATATATTTATATATATATATATATATATATATATATATATATATATATATATATATATATATATATATATTGTAACCGGATGGGTTGCTGACAAACCCAAATAGTTAACAAATAAAAGAGTTCGTTCTTGGCAACGGAAAGTAGCTATCTTGAAAAACGATGAAAAACCATACTTTTAATTTTAACAATATGTACATGAGAAGCAGCTATAATTGTTGTTAACCTCAGTGAGGACTATATCCAATATCTTTGGCAACCGCCACTAAACTATTAAAGATGTAAATTAATCTGCGTTGGTTATTTATTCGCTCCCTGACGTCCCAGTCAAATGTCCACGATTTCGAAAGCCCGACACTCGCAATCCGCTTTACGTCCTTACACGACCAGTTGCTCTTTGAATATTAAGTTCGGTTTCCGGTCTCCCACTAGCAACCGAATACGCGGGACTTTAATTAACTTGTTAATGATTTTCAATTGGAACTTTGATAATCTGCTTTCTCGTTCTCCGTAAATATCACCTTTATTTCACTCGTTATTTTGGAACAACTTTACGCAAAATTTCCACATATAAAAAGACGCGATTCCAGTACCGATTTTCTTCATTTCAGAATATTTTAGTTGGTTTAGGGATTTCTTTAAATCGCCCTATTGTACGACTCCCCCTCAGAGATTGGTTATCCAATCTCTAACAAGAAAAAATAAATTAACTTCTACCTCCTCCTTGATGCCTTTTTTGCTTCTGTCCGTGCTTTCGTACTCCAGAATGCTTCCCTTGTTACGTTTGACAATTCCTGGAACTGATCTTTCGTGATCTTTTGTTTGTGGTGGTCAAAGTTATTGACTTTCTCAGCTTGTTTCACAATTCTCACGTATATTGGTTCTTGACCTTTATTCATGTTTCTTACTCCGGGCTTTCCCGCAACTTTCCTTCAACTCTTCTTCATATAGGGATTATTTTCTTGTTGGTTCCTGGTGTTTCTAAAAGTTCCTGTCTGCGAGTTTAAGGGGCTCCATCTTCTTCCATTTCTGACCTGTCCAGTCCCCAGGTACAGGCAACTCCTCCTCCAATTGGCCAAATGGCGTTTCTTCTTCCAAATCACTCCTGTCGCTTTCTATTGCAGCCAATATATAACTGTTCTCCGGGAACCGTAATGACGCCTCCAATTTCCGGATGTCAAAGTCACTGTTTCCGTCACTATTTATATCATTGTTGTCAAACCAGTCCAACTGTTCACTGGCATCAATAGGTGAGGGGACAGATTCCGTATAGCTCGTTTGTGTCCCTATATCGAATGTTATCAACTGGTCCGTCTGTACTGCTGCAACCTTCTTCGTTTTGACGCTTGCTGTCGCTACATCTTTCAGCATCTGCCACGCCTTCTTTAACTGGGCTCCTTTCTTCTTTTCCGTCCGCGTAACGACCGACTGGTTCTTACTCCACAAAATTGTACGCTGTTCCGGACGGTTGTGTCCACCCCTGACCCAAGGGTCACGCTCATCCTCGACCGACTGGTCCTGTACACGTTCAACCGACTGGTTCCTCCTACACTTGACCGAATGGTTCTTCTCCATTTGTACTGAAACGTTCATTAAGAACCCCGACCTGGGGCCACATTCCGATGTCTCTATCTCAGAATCAATTTCTTCAGGTGAGTTTACTTGTGAGGTCTCTAATTCTACTTCTTCGTTCTCTTGTCGGAAATGCTGGAACAAGTAAGGAGGCGGATCTGCCCAAACTTTCAAATGTGAGTAATGTGCTTTTATAGTTTTTCCTTCCCTTTCGATCTCATACGTCATTCCCTCGGATACAACTTTGGTAACTACGTATGGCCCTGCAAATCTTTCTCCCAACTTCTTGTCTACTGACCTATGAACGAACTTATAAATCTTCCTTTAAAGGAAAATTTAGAATCACTGCATAGGGTAACCAATTAGGGTGTCCCTCTCTCCACTTCAATTGTTCTTCTCTTGGGATGGGTAACATCACTCTTCTTTCAAGATGTTCCGATATTAATTTCTCTGCTGGTGACATCCCCAGTTCAGTATGTTTTGTGTTGTTATATGTCAACAACCACTTCTCGGCAGGACAAATGTCCCAAATCCAATCTTTCGCTCACGACATTCTCACTAGCTCTGCAAACGTTCTATTGACACGCTCCACTGCCCCGTTACTTGATGGCTTATAAGGACTACTATAAATGTGGTCAATCCCGTAGCTCCTCAACATCTGTTCGAACCTCCGACTCCTAAACTCCACTCCATTATCAGTCAGTATTTTGTACGGTGCATGTATGAAACTTGGTAGCATATGATACTCAAATGCATCTGATACACTTTTTGCTACCTTATTTTTTAGTGGCCTAACCATTGCCCATTTACTACAATGATCAATTGCAACCAGGCATGCTACATTCCCCAATCTTGTTTTTGGCATGGACATAACGTCCACAGGACACCATCTAAATGGATCTTTCCACTTCAATCTTCCAGAATAGGTGGGTATACTACCGTATGCTCAATCTTCATTAGTTGGCACTTCGGGCAAGTCCTGCATACTTCCTGAACCACTGTGTATATTTTTGGATGCCACACATACTTCACTACTGCATCTAATAATTTGTCTCGTCCTATGTGCGCAAGATTTCTGTGTATGGTCACGCTTACATGTACAAGTTGTCTGAATCCCACCGCTGCACTATAATAGTTTGTTCCCAGTTTCTTCACTAAAATTCCTTGGTTTATGGCAAAATTCTCTCTGTATCGGTAAAATTCTTTTAAGAGATCGGTCTTCTCAATTTGTTGTCCATTTCTTACCCTTTCTCTCAAGGTTTTTATAGCTTCTGATCTATTTTGTAATTTCATAATCTCCTCTGGCGCTATTTCCATTAATTGACCACTGTTTCTGTTGCCCGATACATTATTCACCGCCACCGTTGTTATAAACGTGTCACTCACATTCTCAGAATCTTCACCATGCGAAATTATTCCTTCACCAAAATCTAGAACTGCTTAAGTTTCTACAAGGTAGTTCATGCCCAACAAGAAGCAAGCTGGGATATATTCATCTTTAACCACCACCAATGGCAATGTCACCTGTTGGTATTTCGTGTTTGTGGTGATTTCCACTGCTCTTGTACACTCCACCTCCCCGGTGCCCACACCATTAAGTATTACTTCCACTGGCCATTCTCGTCGTATGTGCCCAAATTGCGTAAGATCGTTTACGACGGCCTCTTGTATTAAACTGATCACTGCACCAGTATCTAAAAACGCATATTTTGTTACCTCCCCTATACACACTTCTTTCCAGGCAACCCCCTTCAAAATGTGGTTACAGCTCAGTCTTGAAATGTGGCCTCTTTCTTTCATCAACAGATTTATCTCCAATCCTTCACCATAATGGTGATTCAACAAGTTAGTTTCTTCATCCTCACTTGCTTCTTCTTCCTCTTGAGGATGTTCCCATCGGTATCCTGTCCATCTTCTTGAAATTCTTCCTCGTTATCCGAAATGATTGGTATTTCTTCCGTCATAGTATTCCAATTTGTTGGACAGAATGTGCCATTGTCTTTTAAGGGATTAAAATGGCTTCCTCCCAGCACCTGCAAGTGCACATCCTCCAGGTGTTCTCCTTCTCTCATCTTGGGACCAATATAAGCCACCGAACAGCATGTATCCATGATGGAGCATATCTTTACTTTAAAAACATCGCTGGCTGCCAATAGTACTTCCGGCACGGGTCCTCTAGCGCCGCGCCGCCGCCCGGGCGCCCCCCGCGTCTTCTCCGCCGCCGCCCCCAGGTTCTTTTAAAGCTTCTCACATATGTTCAATACTTCTCCGGTTTCTCTATCCCGTATACCGCCCTTTCCAAAATGATCTTCGCCAAACAATACTTTTAGCACTCTTTGGAGCTCCTTGACATTTATAATTGAATGTTTTCCAAGACATCTTGTAAACTTTCAAACAAGGAGTCTGCTTCTCCTGGAACTAATTTCACCAACAGTTATCCCTTTGGGAGCGCAAGGGGGTCAACGACTTCCGCTCTCTCCTCAATACTGCCGTGGCACCTGGACCAAGTGTCCGCAAACACATTTTCTTTCCGAGTAATATTATATCTCAAAGCTGTACTCTCTCAGATAGTTCAAAACACGAGCAATCTTACTGTTCACCAACTTCATTCTATCTAGGTACACCAATAGTCGAGGGTCAGTGTAGAGAACAAAATTCTTTCTTCAGAGGAATAGCCTAAAACTTTTAATACCCCATCTTATAGCCACCAGTTCTCTTTCTATGGTCCGAAGCTCTTTTCTTCACAAAGCACTAAATGAGTGAGATTATATGCAATTACCCTTTCTTTCTCATTCTGCTTTGGCAAAGGCCAGCCCCATTACAAAACCAATAGCTTCCACAAACAATTCTAACATTTTTGCATCCTGAAGAAAAACTCCGGAAATGCCACAACTCAACTGACTCCCTCTCATCCTTTATTTAGCTTCTAAAACGTCCGAGTTCATTCGCATCGTCCACTTGATTCGTGTCTTTGTTTACCCCACTTGTCCAAACTAAGAGATGCAAGTCACCTCAGAACAAGTTTCGGATGAATTTTTCTGGAAGTTGATCATTCCGATGTATTAACGAAGCTGCTTCCAACATTCTTCGGCCTTTCTAATTTGTCGATTTGATTTACCGTATTCAGGCAGCTTCTTATAACCGTTACTGCATTATATGGCCTAAAATTGAACTTATTTTTTGTACGCATTTACATTTACTCGACTTTTCCTTTTTTACATTGGCTTCACAAAACTTCTGGAGGACACGTTTTATTAAGGTTAGATGCTCATCGAATCCCTTCGAGATCAAAAGCACATCGTCTACATAAATTATGACTTTATCCCTACTAAACAAAGTTAATATCCGTTGCATTTTCCTCTGGAACGCAGCTGGCCATTCTTGAGTCCAAAGCTCAATCTTTTAAACCTGTATTGTCCGCTTACTGTGGAAAATGCAGTATAGTCTTTGCTATCTTCCTCCAACTGCATCTGGTAATACCCCCCTTAACCAGGTCCATACTTGTAAAATAGTAAGCTCCATGACAACCGAAGATCGTTTCGGTGATGTTGGTCATGGGAAATCGGTCAGCCTCAGTTACTTTATTAAGCCTACGGTAGTCTACACATAGACGTAATGTGCCATCCTTTTTCCTAATCGGAACTATAGGGAAACTCCACTCTGAAGCACAAGGTTTCACACGATGTTTCTCAATTTAGATCTCCTTCACTCGAAACTTTCCTTATTTCCATATATTTTCTTATTCAAAAACTTCTTGACCTCTAAAAACAAATTGGGGATGTCATTCCCGTGTAAGTTTGATTTTGTAATGGTGTCATCGATGTCCTGCTCACATCTGGCATCACTTCTGCTAATACCGATCTTTTTGTAATCCCATACATGCCTTCTGCCTAATCTTCTCAACGATGTGTCAGTTGATTATTCTTCGCATAACATTCTACATTCGTCACTAATCTTTCCTTCGTCCCACTCTTTGTTCGATGCTGGTTGTTTCGCGGTGGCTCTTGTATTATAGTATTTACTGCACACGTTTTTACTTCGAACTTTATCAAATCACCCTCATCCACCATCAAGTGTGCTGTGCCGAGGATCTCGCCCTTCCCCAAATATGTTTTTCCGGCGGTCAATTTCTTCACCAACACTTCTTCTTGATGTCTTTCCATTTCACTAAAATCCGGCAGCATCCTGAATCTTTTATTATAACCCCTTTTATTCTTCTCTTCCTTGTTGTCGATCAATAATTCTTCCGAGCGTTCGTTTTCCCATTCTGTACCCGTTCTTGGTGTGATCTGTTCCGACTTCCAACATGCTTTCACACGAACCCATCCATCCTCTAATGATGGTATCCGTTCCACCACGTAAGCTGTAAGTGCAGTTACAACCCGTACACAATTTTCAGGGTCAGTTGGCAAATGTACGTGCTCTATAATGCCCGTCTCACCATAACGCGTAAACGTCTTTTCTGCTACATTTAACTTGATCTGATTCTTTGTTAAGAAGGGCATCCCCAAGATGACACCTTCTTTCAGATACTTTACTACTAAAAACTCAAATCGACCGTACTCAATTCCGTCAATGGTCACTCTCAACGTAGCGGTTCTTTGTGATTCTGTGCAGTGAGATGGGTCCCCTATACCTCTCAATTTCATTAACCTACTGGTTGTTTCAGGATTTGAGATCTCTTTTAATAAATTTTCTCCAATAATACAGTATTGTGATCCCGAATCCATTATGGCAAGCGTTTCCTTACTATCAAGCTGTATTTTAAACCGTAATAATGGTGTCAACTGGATACTGTCATCTCTACCATAATTATTCCTCCCATTAGTTCTATACACCCCAGTTGTTATTTCATCTGCTGTTTCATCTATTGTCTTTCTTACTTTTACTGGTCGCTGCTGTAAAGGGCTAAGGCCCGACGTCACAAACTCTCTTGCTTCCGGATTCAGTATTGACCAGCCTTGATTAACCGGGATACTTGCTTGTGCTTCCATTACTCTGGTTGGCTCCGGCCCACTCCCGATGATGGCGGAGCGTTCTCGTTTCCCGAGAATACTGGTTTTCTCTTCTTTTTTAGTTCTTCCCATTCTGCCTTCATAGGGCAAGACTCCCATAAATGCCCACCTTCATCGCACAAAAAACATTTGCGCTCGTCAACACCATGAGCCCTGGCACTATTTTCAGTACGTTCTCCACCACCTCTTTGCTCCCCTGGCTGACGTCTGTCCCTGCTCCTGGTCTTCATTCCACAATTGGCAATCGTGTGCTCACTGCTACCACACACCAAACACCACCCTCTAAACCTCCAGCAGTCTCTCTTTATGTGTCCCACCCTGTCGCAATGGTAACACCTCCCACCTTGTTGCTCATACGGTCCAGTATTCCGGTCAGTGAATCCCCTATGTTCTTTTTCATGGGAGGGCACCGGTCTACCATACCGTACTTGCTCGG
>JABUQX010116906.1:20000-24088 GCA_015478945.1 Trachelipus rathkii
TAGAAAGAGAATATTAAATATCAATAATATAAAAATCATTAATAATAATACTAAATAATATAATAATAATAATAATTAATATTATATAATAATAATCAATATAATAATATAATCATAATACTAATAATAATACAATATAATCAATAATAATAATATAATAATAATAATTAATAATAATAATAATATTAATATAATAATATTAATAATAATATAATAATAATAATAATAATAATATTAATAATAATATAATATATAATATAATAATAATAGAAAATAATAATAACCTAATAATAATAATAATAATAATACTAATAATAATATAATAATACAATAATAATAATAATTGTCCCCCAAATATAATAATAATATATAATAATAATAATTGATATAATAATGATAATATAATAGTATTAATAATAATAATTAATAATACTGAATAATGCATGACCCTAATAGATAATATGACGGCAATAGAATCATGGCAACCATGATCCCAGCCATACGGCAACACCAACAATCTTGGTCATACAACTTTAATAACGGAACGATTAATTGCAACTCATGACTTTTGTGCTTGTCGCGATTATCGCAATTCATATGATACCTTGCCAACTCAAATAGTTTTCTTTATACCTTTGTGTTTTTCTTCATTCTTCTTTAATATTCCAAACCTTATTAGTACTTTCCCAGCCTCGTCAAAACTAATATGAGGTTCTTTCTTCAAATCTTACATTTTTTCTTTCAACTACAACATTTCGTTTCGTTATTTAACTTTTTATTTTTGATTCACACTGGTTTTAAAGTGTTTCATTCAACTTTTTCTTAGCTTTTAACTTGAATATTTTAACTCTAACTCGACTTTTAAATTGAACTCTTTCTAATACTACTGAAATGCTTATTCTACACTTGAATTTTAAAACTTTATCTTTATTTTACAATTTGAATGTTTTCCTTTAAGCCTATTGCTTAACTTAAATTTGACTTCAATTTCCTCAAATCCCTCTCGTCATCTAAGCTAAACACATATTGTAAAGCTTTTAACTCGAGAATTTTACTTTTAAACTTACCCGAATCGCGGGACTTTAGTCTAAATTGATACTGTTTTCAATTTGAACTTTGATAATCTGCTTTCTTGTTCTCCGTAAAAATCACCTTTATTTCATTCACGTCGTATATTTTGAAACCAATTTTTAAAACGCAAATTTTCACATATAAAAAGACGCGATTCCAGTACCGATTTTCTTCATTTCAGAATATTTTAGTTGGTTTAGGGATTTCTTTAAATCGCCCTATTGTACGACTCCCCCTCAGAGATTGGTTGTCCAATCTCTAACAAGAAAAATAATTACACTGATTCCTCCTTCTTGACGCCTTTTTCGCTTCTGTCCGTCTTTCGTACTCTATAATTTTCCCTTGTACGTTAGACAATTCTGGAACTGATCCTCGTGATCTTGTTTGTAGTGGCGAGTATTGGCTTTCCTCAGCTTGTTCACAATTCTCTACGTAACTGTTTGACTTTATTCATGTTCTCGGGCTTTTCCCAACTTCCTCAACCTGCTTCATTATAGGGATTTTTCCTGGTTGGTTTTGGTGTTTTAAAGTTTCCTGCTGAGTTTCAGGACTCTCTCTTCATTTCTAACATTTTTCCAGTCCGCAGGTACAGGCAACTCCTCTCCAATTGGCCAAAATGGCGTTTTTCTTCCAAATAATCCTGTCAGGTTTCTATTGGCAGCCAATTATTAATGTTCTAGGGAAACCGTACGAGCCTCAAACGTTCCGGATACTCAAGTCATGTTTCGCGGTCACTATTTGTATCATTGTTTGTCAAACAGTTCCAACTGTTCAATGGCATCATAGGTGAGGGGACCGGATTCCGTAGTAGTTTGTGTCTATATGAAGTTATCAAGCTGGTCGTGTACTGCTGCAACTTCTTCGTCTTTGACGCTTGCTGTCGCTCTTTTCTTTCAACATCTGCCACGGCCTTCTTTAACATGGGCTTCCTTTCTTCTTTTTCCGTCGCGCGTAACGACGCGACTGGTTCTTATCCAAAAATTGTACGCTGTTTCGGACGGTCTGTGTTTCACCCCTAGACCCAAGGGTCACGCTGCATCTTCGAGCCGACTGTCTGTCACAGTTCAACACTGGTTCCTCCTACACTTGCCCGAATGGTTCTTCTCCCATTTGTATCTGAAAACGTTCCTTAAGAACCCGACCTGGGCAATTCCGATGTCTCTCCCTATCTCAGAAATCAATTTCTTTTCAAGTGAGTTTACTTGTGAAGTTCTAATTCTATTCTTCGTTCTCTTGTCAGGAATGCTGAAACAGTAAGGAGGCGGACTGCCCTAACACTTTCAATGTGGTAATGTGCTTTATGTTTTTCCTTCCTTTCGTCTCATACGGTATTCACATCGGTACACTTTGGTAACTACGTACGGGCCTGCAAATCTTTTCTCCCAAACTTCTTGTGTCATACTGACATATCTACACTTATCAATGTTCCTTTTAACTTTTACAACCACTGCATAGGGTAAACCAATTAGGGTGTCGCCTTCTCCATTCTTGTTCTTTCTCTTGGATGGGTGATCACTCCTCTTTCATGATGTTCCGTCATTAATTTCTCTGCTGGTGACATCCCAAGTTCAGTATGTTTTGTGTTGTTATATGTCAACACCACTCTCGGCAGACAAATGTCCCAATCCAATTCTTCAGCTACTACATTCTTCACTAGCTCTGCAAACGTTCTATTGACACGCTCCACTGCCCCGTTACTTGATGGCTTATAAGGACTACTATAAATGTGGTCAATCCCGTAGCTCCTCAACATCTGTTCGAACTTCCGACTCCTAAACTCCACTCCATTATCAGTCAGTATCTTGTACGGTGCATGTATGAAACTTGGTAACATATGATATTCAAATGCATCCGATACACTTTTTGCTACCTTATTTTTCAGTGGCCTCACCATTGCCCATTTACTACAATGATCAATTGCAACCAGGCATGCTACATTTCCCAATCTCGTTTTTGGCATGGACATAACGTCCACGGCAACCATCTCAAATGGATTCTTCACTTCAATCTTCCAGATAGGTGGGTATACTACCGTATGCTCAATCTTCATTAGTTGGCACTTCGGGCAAGTCCTGCATACTTCCTGAACCACTGTGTATATTTTTGGATGCCACACATACTTCACTACTGCATCTAATAATTTGTCTCGTCCTATGTGCGCAAGATTTCTGTGTATGGTCACGCTTACATGTACAAGTTGTCTGAATCCCACCACTGCACTATAATAGTTTGTTCCCAGTTTCTTCACTAAAATTCCTTGGTTTATGGCAAAATCCTCTCTGTACCGGTAAAATTCTTTTAAGAGATCAGTCTTCTCAATTTGTTGCCCATTTCTCACCCTCTCTCTCAAGGTTTTTATGGCTTCTGATCTACTTTGTAATTTCATAATCTCCTCTGGCGCTATTTCCATTAATTGACTACTGTTTCTGTTAACCGATACATTATTTACCGCCACCGTTGTTATAAACGTGTTACTCACATTCTCAGAATCTTCACCATGCGAAATTATTCCTTCACCAAAATCTAGAACTGCTTCAGTTTCTACAAGATAGTTCATGCCCAACAAGAGGCAAGCTGATATATTCATCTTTAACCACCACCAATGGCAATGTCACCTGTCGGTATTTCATGTTATCGGTGATTTCACTGGCTCTTGTCATTCCACTCCCGGTGGCAACACCATTAGTTTACTTCCTACTGGACTGGCATTTCGTTCCGTTGTGCCAAATTGCGTAAGATTGTTTTAGGACGGTCTCCTGTATTAACTGATACTGCACCAGTATTAAAAAAACGCCACATTTTTGTTACTCCCTATACACTTTTCCAGGCCTTTCAAAATGTTGTTTTAAAGACGTTTGAATGGTGTGTGGGATCTTTCTTTCTCACGATTTATTCCAATCCTCCCATAATGGTCGGACTTTCAACATTGCTTACTCATTTTGCTTCTGCTTTCACTGCCCGTGAAGTCTATTAAAAGGTATCTGTCCTTTGAATTCTCCGGCCATATGAAATGATTG
>JABUQX010116907.1:0-27500 GCA_015478945.1 Trachelipus rathkii
TTGGATGAAAAGGAATGGATGATGCCGAGTGTAGTAGCGAGAGATCTGGCTGCATTTAAATCCTTGGTGGATTGTAAACGGCTAAGCTTAGGAGTGCTATTGGGTCTTATATGAGTGTATGTTGTTAACCTGGTTAATGTACAGTAGTGAGGATATGGTCATTAGAATAAAGCGTTTAAATTCTAAAGTACAATGTTTCAGATGGACAATCTATACGGGAATTTTAGTGTGAGAAGAATTGAAAATGAGGAATGAACGTATTAAGAGAGTGGTGTGGTTTGAAGAAAAAGGGTAAATGAGAGAAATAAATGAACAGTACGTTGAGGAATGGTTTTGCGTCATGTGAAAGGATTATGATAGCGGTTGGTTAAAGCATGGCTAAGCTGGTGAGTGAGCTGGTAGGTCGACGGCTGGGAGACCGAAGAAAAAGATGATTGAGTCAGTAAGCAGGAATGCCGAGGAGAGAATGTGAGTTTGGCAGAAGTCGAAGAAGAAAGGGGCTAACAGGAGTGAAGAATGGTAGGTTGGTAAGGGGGGTATGGTTGTAGCCAACTACCTGGGTACAGGGATGAACCATATATGACGAGCATGCATAGTGAGAGTCCGTAAGCTAGGGTGTATTTCTTTTCACTTGATTTAATTCTTTCTATTACTACTTTTTCTGTTTCCAGTGCATGTTACGCACTTTACTCCAGTCTTGGGGAGAGAAGGTGGGTGATAATGATAATCATGATAATGATAATAATGATAATGATAATGGATGATATTATATAGATATATATATGATATAAGAAGATATCAGATATATATTTCATATATATATATATATATATATATATATATATATATTATATATATATATATATATATATATTTATATATATATATATATATAATATATATATATATATAATTATATATATATATTATATATATATATATATATAATAGATATATAGTATTATATATATATATATATATCAAGTGTCATGAATAACTTTTACTTGAACAATTCTAGAGTATTTGACTTGTTACTTGTGCTGAACAATCTAGAGTACTTTGTAACTTGAAATAGTACTTGAACAATTTTAGAGTACTTGTACTTGTACTTGACAAAATGTACTTGAACCCAGGCCTGATATATATATATATATATATATATATAGACATTCATATATCTATATCTTGTGTGTATAGATATATATATATATATAATATATATATATATATATATTATATATATATATAAATGATATTATAATATATATGATATATATATTCATCCACTTTTTTTGCCAAGACGGGGTAAGGGTGGCGTGACATGCACCGGGAAACAGAAAAGTTAGTAGAAAAAAATATGACACAACTCGAAAAGAAGCCTGTACAGCCCTTCTTTATATACCTAATCTAGTGATACCCTTAAGTGAAAACTTTAATCCACCCTATGGCTTCATGGGACTGCGACCGACCCTCACTATTGCATTTCATCAATGTTTAGAGTTCATCCCTTGGCTCAGGTGGGCCACAACCAATTTTCCCTTACAAAACCTCGCCATTCACTCCTATTATGCACCTTTCTTTCCGCCTCTGCCAAACTCACATTTCTCTCCTCCAGACATTCTTTACTGACTCAATCCTCTTTCTCTTCGGTCGTCCCAGCCGGTCGATTCCCAGTACACTTCGTACTATACAATTCGCTTAACCAACCGGCTATCAACCATCCTTTCCACCATGACCAAACCATTCTCAACGTACTTTCATTTCTTCTCTCATTCAACCTTTTTCTTCACACAACACAACTCTCTAATACGTGTCATGCCTCATTTTATCAATTCTTCTCAACACCTAACCACGTCGCCTGCTATTGTCCACCTGAACACTCGAACTTTAGATCGTTACCTCTGATGCTAGCATAGTCACATGACCTATACATTAACACAGTAACAACATGACCCTCATGTATATGACCCTAAGCGCACTCAAAGGACTTTAGTCCGCGTTTACATCCACACGATTTAATATGCACCAGGGCCACCTTCCTGCCATTCACAACTTTCCTACTACACTCTGCATCATCCTTTCCTTTTCTGCCAACATATACCTTAAATAGTATTAAAACTTACGGACACTTGTTCCAGCTGGTCACCATCCAACATAACTTCACACTAGGACTGTCCTCACTCGCGACCATAACCTTACTCTTATTACGTTACTTCAAACCCCTCCTTTTAACCCTCCCAAACTCTCTACCTAAATCGCTCTCAACCTCTATCAGGTTCACCACACAAACCAAATCTCCTCAGATAATAGGTAGGGCACCCTCCACTCACCTCCATGCTCCATCATTCTAACACCATCCCTGCCCACCCCCGATTCTAATTCTTTCCATAACGCCCATCCATATACAAATCTGAATAACCATGGAGAATCATACATCCTGCCTCACTTTTCTATTAATTATTAAACCCAATGCACCTTTGACACCATTTTTTCTTACAAACGCTTCACTATCGTCATACAAAGAATATTTGATTCCATTCAGAAACTTACCATCAACACCTAATACCACAAAAACCCATGCCATAGAGCTTCCCTATAATCCTATCACAAGCCTGTTTGCAAATCCATAAAATATAAACAATTACCCTCTGGGTTATCATTTTCATCAATCATTTTTTCAATTGTAAAGATTTGATCCACACATTCCTCTTACCACTACTAATCGCACCTTGTTCTTCACCGATCGGTCACTGGACACTCGACGCACTCCTTCAACCAAAATTCCAGCAATATATCTTTCCTTACAACACTCACAGATAAACGTAACTTCCCATATAATTCCATACAATTCCCTATATTTCCTTACCCTTATATAAAGGGGTACTTTTACTGCTCTCTCAATCCCTCGGAGCTATACCCTCCATAAAACGGCTTCAGTACAACTTCCAAATCCAATCAGTTACCATCTCGCCTCCGTTCTTTGATCATTTCCCAGAATTTCCTCTATACATGTAGATTTTACCATTCTTCATATTTCTCACTTTCTACCACATTACCTCCCTACCTTACTAATGACGCTCATCACAAAAATACCTAGTTCCTTCTTCAACCATCAACCCAACCAACATTCACGTATCACCTTATCATTTAGTTGCCAATTTATACAATTTTCGAAGTGTTCTTTTCCCACACCCCCTCACATCCATTTCATCAGTTACAAAAAGCACCATCCCTATATCACATATATTCTAAGCAGTTCACTCTTATTTTCATCTTAGCCTTTCGCGCTTACCTATCCAGAAGAGCTTCCGATTTCCCCTGTAAGTCCCAGTTCATCCTCTTTCCAAACTTTTCATTTACTCTTCTTTTCACTTTCGTATTTACCTTTTAGTATTTCTTTTTCCTTATATAATCCAAACATCTATTCTATTTGAAACTTCACATCATTTGTTTTTAGTACATTCAACCAAGTTTCTTTTATTTTTACATTGAACCGCTTGCATCACCTCATCATTCCCACCACTCACTGTTAACATTCTTGCTCCTACTTGAAAAATCCACATACTTCTATTTGCACTTCTAACACTGCTTACCGTCATTTGCTCCAATAATTGTTCAGTTTCAGCTTCCTCACAGTCAACTGATTACTTTGCGAGACGCTTTAGATACCCTTATTCACTTAATTTCTCGCTCTTAATTCACCCACTTCCTTCCGATTATCACCTTCGTCTCCATCCAATCCCCACTAATTTAATTTTACATAAAACAACATAAGATCCGATAATCCATTCCTAATCCCCTCACTGATTAACATCAACACATACTTCAACATCTTCACCAACACACAATCAAAACTGTTAATAATATATATATAATATATATATATATAATATATATATATATATATTATATATTATAGAATATAGTATATATATATGGGATATATATACCTATATATTATATAGTATAGATATATACATATATATGAAACTGCTGTATATTGGTTTGAGAGGATGATGACGTCACAGATCGACCAATCACAGCGCAGGATTTATTTCTCCCCTAAATAATGGGTCTTAGAGACATCTAACCCCTTCAAATGCCCCATTTAGCATTGGAGCTGAAGGGCTTACATAGTCTTGCATTCCCCATTAGGGTTACGACCCCGCCAAGTTGTTTTGGACTAGAATAAATTTAAAAAGAATATATATATATATATGATAAAATAATATACATATATATATATTCATAAATATATAATATAATATATATTATAATATATTATTATATAAGATATAGGTTAATATAATAATATATTATATGAATATATGATGACAGAATAATTTGCTTTAGGCTTATAGTATTAGACCTAGGCCCACTAAAAAAATTTCTCCTGTTTCTTTGCAGTTTCTATTTTAAAATTCTTTAAAATATTGAGTTTTATTTTAGTTTCGATGCATGATTAAAGACCAACTCGTATAGTTTATGGTATGTTATGATGTTTGGTGTTATTTACAGGACAATAACATATGCGTATAGTTACGCGCGAAATGTCGTTACAATCTAACAGCTTTGCGCCACAGATTAATAATACCCATTATCATGACATGGGTAAACTTTTAATGGGCAAATTGCAAACCATTCCCACAAGTATCTTTTAAACCTATGAGCCATTCAAAGTGATGAAAACATTACTACTTTTGACTGGGACTGTCATAATAGACCTATGTGACTTTGGTCTCTATTTTCTTATCTAACAGATCAATTAACAAAGCTTGCAACTCCTCTCAAAAGATTAAAAGCAGCTCAGTCTCAAACTCATTTGAAGATTTGCTTTTACTTATTTCTTGTTACCCATAGAAATAGCATACTCAGCATATATAAGTTTCACCTTTATATCACAAGAGTATACTGGCATTAGAATATATAAACTTTAGCACCATTAGAATTTTTTATAAATCATCTAATTCATCACAATTGTTATTTAACAAAATATGGTTTTACATTTTTTAAGTTTTTACATTGTTCTTTATTATTCTTATTTATATGCACATTATTGCCACATAATTTTACTATGGGATAGGGGCCATGATATACGTTTTCTAGTTTGTTTATGCCATACTGCTGCTTGTAAACTAGTGCAAATTTTGCATCTTGCAAACTATTTGGTACATATATTTTGGGGTTCTTGGCAGATTACCATGGAATGATATACCCACTCTAGTTTGTTTCTGCCATACTGTTGGCTTTTGCTGAGTACAAATTTCACATCTTTCAGACTTTCAGGAGAGTTGGATTTTGGCCCATCATTAAGATGGCAGGGTTGATTCCTTCCAAGTTCAATGATCGGTGCATAGACAAATAGCACAATGGGGAGAAGATCTAGCCAATAATACTTCACGTCTTTCAACTTTTCCCAACAGCATGGTTCGCAAAGATCTCAACAATGTCTTATGTGAGTTCTTGATATGTCCATTACTCTGTGGGGTATAGGCGGAGTAAATTATGCCTGGATCCGTACTCCTTCACGACACATCTTGAATAAGGTCTGACGTAAACTGCGTTCCTCTATCAGAAACGTAAGTTCCCACCAATTCCAGTGTGCGGGTAGAAATTTCTCTGATATTTCCTCCACAGGATCGGTAGAGGTTCTATGTTTTCAAGGGGAAAGCAAAGAGATAGCGAGAGAACCTATAAATTTTAATGTGAACGAGGTACCTGTTGTTTTGCATTGAAGGCATTTTAAGAAAATGTCATTAGGGATTATGGACAACCTGAAATTGGCAGATCTAGACACATATAAGTTCATATGGGAGGGCTCAATTCTGCGAAAAGGATATAGTGAAATAGCTTAATACTCATTGGCGGAAAGATTGAAAATTGGTACAAGTGCATAACCGTCATCCTCTCCTTGAAAGAATTCACTGGGTTAGAAATTCTGTGAAACCAGACTGCATCGCAGATTTACATTCTGCGAATGATTCTGGCCTTCACGGAATATCTTATTCTCCAAGTTGAAGAGAAGAGCTTGTTGCTGAACCTATTTCTGCTTTTTCAGCACCTTTTGGAAAGGAAGTGAGAAATTCGTAGGGTGAGTGATTGAATGGTTCTCTGAGCTGGATTTTTACTCAGAAAATCTGCAAGAATATTGCTAGCAAGTGATTAGCGTCAGTCTCTTTTTTAAGCGACTGTGTGAAGACTGATAAGATTGTCACAAAACACATCTACCTTTCTTGCTTCAACTATGTGATAAATTTACTAACTGTTTTAACCAAGGCAAGGAGTTCCTTGCTATGCTATATATACTGTAGCCAATTTCAGTCGGATTCAACCGATAACTGTAAAATCCCAGCGGAAACTGTTTTTTTCCATGTGTTCGTAGAGAGTGTATACATCTGCATGCTAGAAGTGAGGCTGCTGAAGTCTTAGGCGAGTCAGATGTGAGAAATCATATGGTGCTGAGCATTATTAGAAGGAAACCAAAGGTAAAGCTTTTTGAGAGGCCTAGATGGTGTTGTTGCGCAGTAATGAAGGATTTCTTCTGCCTCCAGGATTTCCATTTTACTCTGGCGTTTAATAGTATGGCGCACCTTTGAGAAAGGAAAAGAAATGAGAATAATTTCGAAATAGCAGAAGAGAAGAGCGTTAAAGAGTTTATGACTGCCTATGGAGAGAGATGATTGTTGTAGGGATTCTTTGAAAATCTTGGTTTTAGGATATTCATGAATAGGCCTGCAGGATTGGTTGGTGTATCCTCGTGATTAGGTAGCAGGATGGTGCAGGCGGTCATCATCAATTAAAGCCCGGTGGATGAAATATGGTGTAACCGTATGCTTGAGTGCGACTTGTAGGGCACTGTGTAACAGCGCAGAGTCTGCAAGGGTTAAAAGGATGATGACTCAGTGTCTATGTACTCAATTGTCTTAGATCTTTAAGGTTGTGTCGATCAATTAAAAATAATATAATAATATAATATATATATAATAATATAATAAATATAATATAATAGTATAATAGTTAATAAGTATATATAATATAAGTATATATATATATATATATAGGTATATTTATTATATATATATATATATAGTATAGTAAATAGTAAAAGAGGGTTATTATAATATATAAACTCTAGGGATTTTAGAAAGAATTAACGATATGTATTGCGTAAACTCAGTGGGACTGAGAATGGAAGCCTTTCTACAGAACATTATTATATGGAGAAACGTCAAAGGTCTAGTGATAGTTAAGAACTGTTTCGACAAATCGGGAGTGGACATTTAAAGATTATAAAATCCTTCTTTAAATCTAAAAACAGAAAATACTTTTGCACCCATGAAAGTAGTGCAAAGTCATTCAATTATAGAGAAGATCTGAAGTGTCCGAAGCCTCTGTCGTATGGCTAGTGGTACCTCAAGTCAGGCCACTATTCGTGAACTCCACCACTAGTTTAGAAGTAGCCAACGAATTACTAACTGTCAAGGTGAGTGTGAAGGAGAAAGTACTCCAGCATTTACTAAACCTGCCATTTCTCTTCTTTTTGCTTTATCATACAAACTGGTAGGGATTCTGCTGCTTTTAATGTTTATTGGGGAACCCATAACTGTAAATTTATATGGGATTAATTCATTTAAGGAATGTTGTTCCATTGGAGGAGGAAATTTGGTATATACCTTTCATTCTTTATTAAAATCACTTTTATATTTAAAATCATTTTAATTATTATACTCATAAACTAACTCTTTCATTCATTTTATATAACACTCCCAAATGTTCTGATGGCTACCCTCAGGATACTATTAAATAATATAATTATTATGATACAACATCGTTATATCCTCAAAATTTGATACAAATCATCAAAACAAACATATTTATATTTCAACCTAAATAGGATCAGTGAATAAATGGAAGGAGCAAGAAGGAGAGTTAGGAGAAAGTAAGTTAATTCATACCATAATATAAATTATTATTTGTATAATGGGCAGTGGTTCAGAGTCTCGTGAATGGTCGACTTCTTACAAAGAAATAGTGGCCAGTATGTGAGCTAAATCAGTTATAATATGTAATGCTTAAAAGTATCTAGGTTATAAATAATATATTTAGAAAAGAAATATATATCCCTAAAATGTTATCAATATGGCGTATCAGAGCTTAATTAAAAAAGTTATGTTCTACCACCCATATTCCCGCTTTACAGCAGGAAAATTATATATGATCAGTAATGTATAACAGATCATAATGTGAATTATAATCTGAACTTCCGTAAGTATAACAGTGATAAAGCCTATAATAATTAAAGATCTTATCGTTTCTTCTGTACAAAGCCTTTAAAATAGAAAATGTATTAGAAACTCCCTGTATCATTAAATAGAAGAAAATAAGTGCGTAGTATGTGTATAGTCGAATAGATGATGACTACGGATGGATAAAAGGCGATATGAGATGCGCGAAGTGATTGTTTGACGAGTTCGTATGCGTGATTGTGTTATTTAACATATTTGGAAACAACGTGAACCCATTGCAAAGATATCTAACGTAGTTATTCAACCCTAGTAGATCGCCCAGGAATCTTTGATCTATAACACAGAAGGTAGGTACACAAGCAACACAGAAATAGAAGCCGACCTTATTGCTCCGGGAGATTTACCCTTAACACCAATTATCAGTATTATCAGGGCGAATTCAGAAATTTTCCCGGCTATAAGATTCATTTTCCTGACTGAGATGCTCTTTCGCATAAAACAGATAGATGGTTTTACGCCATTAGTCGCATTTTATTGGAATGAACACGAACCTGGATACTATTTTTATCAGCAGGTGAAGGCAAAATTTTCAACATTTTTTTCTATAACTTTGGTAATTAATTAGAGTTATAGGGAGGTGGAGCTTTCCTCCTTTTAATTTTTCAATGTTTTTGAAATATAGAAATTGTACTACAAATTCGTCGCATTGACTATATTATTAAAATGCATCTATGCTCAGTACAGGTGTTTACAACTCCACCCCCATACTTAGTTCCCTGTGAAGGTAGGGAAGAGGTCCAGCGTGGTTTTGGGATGGCGCTTGTGCCACCAAATGAAGTTTTGTGATGGCGCTTGCCACCAAATGAGCCATTTATGCGCATGTGCCTCTTTGACACTATTAGCTAGCCATTTCACGGAAGTGAACAGGTTATAACAGAGTGACCGGTCCTTTCGCAAATCCTGGAAGGTGATCGGCGATGGGGGAGAACAACCTCTGGTCCAGCCAAGAGAGCGGAACCTCGATGTCCACAACCTTATTATTATGAGCCATCCGTAGATCAAAGTGTGTTTATATTTTTTGATAGTAACAGATTAACCAGACCACTCAATGAGCCGAGCCGGCGTTGTGGTCCAAGGAGGGCGGAAAAAAGACATGGAAAAAACCCACGCCAATCCCCAGTCTAACGCAAATCTCTCAAGGTGAGCGCAGACGTGGCTTTTAAAGAGAGGAAGATTAAAAATATCATGAAAAACAGATGATGGCAAGGAGATTGCGCAACAGAAAGAAAAGTAGCAGGAAAGAAAGAGGCACCACAGCGCAACAAGTGCTGGGGATTCTCAATACGCACAGCCAAACTCGGAATTGCGAGGAGAGCAAGGCCAACCCCATTTATTGCGAGGCGACGCTATGGGGAGATGGAAATGCCAGAGCGAGCCAACTCCCACTGAGCAATCTACCGTGGTAGTACCTATAGAAAAGGAAGAAGAGGATAGTGCGCCAACGTCACGTCGCGGAGATAGAGGGTCAAGAGAGTTAGAAAGATAGGGGGACAGGTTTATTAGGTTCTTAGCTTTAGACTAAACCCCTAATCCAAAAAATAGAAGGGTGGAGAGCCGGAGCCCCCCCCCAAATGCGTTGAGAACAGGATCCTACCATACAAAGGAGCTGTCAGAAAAGTCCCTGCGTATGAGTCCGAACCTGCGGAAAGCGATTTAGACTTGTGCTTAATGCCGGAGAAAAGATTCAGGCGGCCGAGAACCCTGAAAACAGAAACTAGCAAGTATATTTGTATGAGGGCCACCTTAGCGAACCGCTGAAATCAATGACGGGTTTCCAAGGACAACCAATTTACTGGTTGATGTGAAGACAAGAATGTATTATTTATTCAACAGGAGGAGACAACAGATAATAGAGCCGAATCAGTAAGAGAGGTAGCCCAAATAAGGAAAGTTTGGAAGAGTGTTGTTTAGAGAGGGAGCTGTAGTAGAGAAGTTGAGTTGTTAAAAGAGTGATTGACAATTGTTACAAGGTTGCGGGTGGCACCCCCGGGAAAATCCCATACCAGCCCTCGACAAGAAATAGATAGTCGGAAAAATCTGAGAAAGACAGAGCAATGAGTATCAGTAGACGCCAGAATAATGTGATCCGATGTGCAAGACCATTTATAAATACTGAAGAATATTGAATAATAATCTGAAACTAAGTATATGAAATATAAATCATATGTATGTAGGGATGGAAGCTCGAAACAAAGGTAAGAGATATTTCAAGTCTCAATTAGTATGGTAGGAGAGTTGAAAATATAGAGGGAGTCGACCCCGAGGGTGGAACTGGTATTAAGATAGTATATGCGCTTAGCGCCTGTTGTTGCGGAATCTTGAGGCGAGAAGATTAGGCCTAGAATGCGAACACCTGGAGGATCAGACAAAGACCGTAAAGTCATACTGACAGCGACAGACACAGACAAAGGTAGACATAAAGAAATTAATGAATCCATTGATGACTTTGAATGCTACAAAATGATGAATGAGAAGATAATACTTAGCTGAAGCTTTCCACAGTTTTACTCTCATCATGTTAAACATCACAGTAGTTTTAATAACACAGAATTCTTTCATCAGAAGTAAGTATAATGGAGGAAGGAATTGATGGTCTGTTAAACACGCTAAAAGTATTTAATTCTTGTGCGGGCAAAGAAGGGACTCTGAGTCTAGAGTCAATCGTTGTGATCGATAACGACCAAAAAGTAGAGTCCCTACTCAGGCGCTAAAAGCAGTTCATTTAAAAGTAGTATAAGAAGTTCGAGTCTTAATACCTCATGAGAAATGTAACTCTGTGAGCTTCATCCTAAAGAACACGCAATAAGAGGTGTTACTGCGAACAAATATCTTACCTAACGAGATTGAGAAGACACAATAGACGAATACTGAAATATATGAGTACGTTCTAGTAGGCAGATTATTACCTCTTATGAGGAAAAATTATAAACCCTGAACCTTCTGAAAAAGGCTTGTAAGCTGATCTGTAAGAGGGAAAGAGTTTTACAGTTTATGGTGAAGGTTTGAAACCGAATAAAAGGACGTTCATGTTGAAGCCGTCCTCAAGGTGTGTATGTTTGTGTGTGTGTGTGTGTGTTTGGGATTGAGGACACAGTATGATAAGAAAAAGAAAAAAAAAGAAGCATAATTAGATAGAAAAAGAGGCCTTGAAGAAGACACCTTCTCATAAGAAAATTGCCAAACATGTTGGCATTTAATTTAGATTTCTCGATTTTATAAGCAGCAGTTAAATTCGGGGTGAATTCCCGTTCAGGGATTCCTTGGACTTCTCCTTAATTCCTGGGATTCGTATAACAAGAACAAAACAAATTTAGGGATACTTTAGCTATGCTGCTGCTATTTTTAGGTTAATTTCAAAGACTCGCATCTAACTATTCTAGGTTATTGATCTATCTTAGCTTATCTCTGAGAAAGGCCCACTACTATTTGATCAGTATCTACTAACATTATTATGTATTTATACAAGTATTAGCAATTATTTATCAGCAGCTATCGAGCTTGGGTAATCGTCAGTATGTATAAAAATGTATGAGCGATTTTCAGCAAGTATAATTAGTGCAGAAGATTTATTTACCTTCTTATCCAATCCATCAGAACCATGGAAGCAAATTACCAATTTTTTTTTTTTTTGTTATTAGTGCATCAATTTGTACTTATCCTAATAATAATCAAATAACATGACCAAAGAATAATGACAACAAATACAAAGCAAAAAAATAAATCGAACATAAACCAGCAATTACAGCCATTAGTAAACAGGCAACAATGAACAGCAACAAGAATAAAGTATAAAGCATCTGATGCCACAAACAGCGCGCAAAATAAAATAAAAACAACAACAACAACAACAAAATAAATATCAGAGCAATTTGACTAAGTCTCAATTTTATAAAATAATTGTTGGTACCTGACTCTTTGTGCGTCTTCCTTCGCCCGAGGCGGCTTGTGCGATATGGTCCTGCAAAAAAATCAGGACTTAAAATTTTGAGCTGATAATTATAATCACTACTTAAGTACAATAATAGCATCCATGACAGATCCAAGCAAGTAATTTTCTATAAAAATTTAAAACCTTTGTGAACATATTTTAAACTCATTTCAAACTGTTTTCTTTTCCACCTTCAAAATTTACTGCCATTTTTCGGTTTTTAAAGGGAGTCGACTCTGTACTTCTCAGAAAGCCGAGATTAGCAATTGAATAAACATAGTTGCTAAAAAGTGCAGCAGATTTGAATAAAACTAATCCTTAATTCTTTTACGGTCAAGAGATAAGAAAAAAGATATTCCTTGCAGATCTCCGCACTGTCCTTTCATCACAGAATGTCTGTCCCCCAAATACCCCCTCAAGACTATTCTCAAGACAAAAAAGTTTTCGAATAATTTTTCCTCTTTCTCTGAAACGCCGAAGTCAAATCAGACCAGAAAGTTGGAACAATAAAATTTTTGTTCATAAGTCATTAAAAATATTCAGTAATAAATTCCATTTCAGGAGAGAGAAGGAGAGGAGAGAGAGAGAGAGAGAGAGAGAGAGAGGAGAAGAGAGAGAAAGAAAAGAGAGAGCGGAGAGAGAGACGAAAAATTCCGGAGAAAGAGAAAGAGAGAGAGAGAGAGGAGAGAGCATATGTACAAGTAAATAAAAATACGATGAATAAAGTCATTTTCTTCGTACCTTTTTCCAAATAGTGCCTCAAATTAAATTTTTTAGCCCGTTTACACATTGCCTGCCACGGGTAAATCGGTAAAACTTCTCCGGAGGCCACGTTAAGATTTTTTGCATTTTATATAGGCAATATTTTCGAGTTTTGCATTTAGAATAATATTCGTGAAAAGGTACACAAGTATTGCTTACGAGATATTCTTAATTTTTAATGTTTTTTTTTAAATTTCACTCATTTTAAGTTATTATATATGTGCGACATTGGTCCATGTCACACACATGTGTGCGACATGTCGCACTACATGTGTGCGACAGACCCTGTCGCACATACATGTGTGACAATCTTATTCAGTCAGTTTTTTTTCAATAATTTCAAGAGCTAAACATAGCCATAGAGAGTAGTGCTTCAGAGGATAAAATAAAAAATAATAATAAAAATAATAAAAAAAAAAAAAAAAAAAATAAATGTTAGCACCACATAACTGCTCACCTTTAGTTGATGTTCGCAAATGAAAATGAGATATAATAATAATATATATATATAATATATTATATAATATATATATGATATATTTATGCATATATTAATAATATATTATAATAGTGATATAACGTCTGTGGGTAGGTTTCGTGGTGTTGAAGCAGCGTCTGAATATTGTTGTGCTCTGCATTGAAATACATTGTTATTCCTTTTATTTATTGTCTTTATGTATTGCTTTTCTTTAATTGAAGGTGTACTAATTTTTTTCAACTCTTTTTTTTATTTAGAATTTTAATTAAATCATTACCTACTGTTTGTATACCAATTTCAACATTTTTGAAGCCCCCATACAAGGTTTTAAAAGATAAGTCCTAGTTTTAACTTTTTTCTTTCTTTTTCTTTTTTTTTTATAGTGACTTGTACCCGTAGGTTTATTTTTAAAGTTAATACTCGTTATGAATTCCGTCTTCACAGTGTTAAAATTTGAGTTTAGTTATTTTGGAATTTGACCTTTAAATTTAGGTTTAACGTTAAAGTCAATTTTATTTACTTTTTTTTTATTCGCGATTTATAGGGGTGCAAGCGCGTTAGTGTGTGTTGAACATTAGGGAGTTTTTCATATTTTTGACATATTTACTGTACAAATACGATTTTAGTGCCTTTTTAGCTAATTACGGTTATGTTTGGGCTCCGGACCTTTGAATATTTCGAACCTGCATCCACGATAATATGTTTTGTGATTTTTTTGTTTTCTAAATTTGTTTTGTGGTTTTTGTATGTGCATGCAAGTGGTCAGATTTGCACTGCGCCGGGCTACTATCGACTTGCCTAACATCCGTGGCATTGCAATTTCTAACTCTCGCAACTCCGGGCAATACACCTCTTAACTCTAATCCTAACCTTTTTGCTCTGTTTGAACCCAGATGGCCTTAGGAATTCATGCCACTAACCGTTTAATATGTCCAACTAAAAACTTAATTTCATAATTTCCGTTAAAGAGGGGGAGTATGTGCATGTTAAGCATAACAACTCCGTAACACTGTCTCGAGATATCATCGAATCTCCTAAACTTCCGACTTTCTGTGGCTTAAAATCTTCTTCGCTCTCTTACGAATAATCTTTGTGCTTCGCTTACGGTTTCCTACTAACAGAACAAGAATTTTCTACGCTTTTTTGAATTACCTTTACTACTTCTCATCGAGACTGTTTACATCTTCTCAATCCATAGATACTGAGGTTCCTCTATGTATAGTGGGATGTTCAATGTACACAAGCACTGAAATGGTTGGGTTCCTCTCATACTGAGTTAGGTGGGGAGGAGGCCACCGAATTCATTTAGCATTCTCAGCGATCTGGAGCAACTGATTAAATAAGAATCTACACACATTCCGGACGTCCCAACCAATTCGTTGAACCACACTGAAACCTAGTTTCACCACTATCCCTCTCGTCTATAAATACCACCCTTGCGCTCCTATGGGTAAAATCTGACCACAACTTATATTCTCCTAATTTTAATACTTTCTCGTCGCCAACCAGCTCCCCATGGCCAACTAACGCGTGTTTCTGGCACTTTGGATCGGGCCCGATTGGGGCGCCTTTGCTTGCTTCACGCCTATACTATAATTGGAGTGACCTGCTGTTGTCTTCTGGTGACGCTTCAAACTCTGCCGATAAGGTGGGAGTGTTTAATTCGTTGATGGGATAAGTAGTGTTTATTCTTCTTTCACTAAATCTTCTCCTCACTCAGTAATCCATGGTTCATCGTGCCGTGTTCTCCTGTCCTCCACTAGAGACAAGTGCGTACGGGAGTGGAAAAATTCTCGTCTCCTGTTCACTCTTGCCTAATTTTTCATTCTGCTGAAACGTTGCAGGATTCTTCGAAAGCAAAGCGGACGCATTCTAATCAAACGAAAGAGCGCTAAATTCCTTAACCTCCTTAGTTTCCCTACTAGCAAATCTCTACTGCGCCTCCCTTCTCGCCAACCATCTAACCCTCAAGTACAATCTCTCTTATCTCTACTTATTCCTCTTGAGGTTCTGTTGCTAATGACGTCTCCAACTGCAAAAGCCCAATCTCTTCGGCCCTCTACTTTCCTAATACGAATCAACCTCTGGACGAATTTCTTGGCATTCCTCCTCTCCTTCTTCTCCTCTCAGGTGTCTATTCTCTTTGCTGGATTACAAGTTCGATCGGGTGCCATGGCTCTGAATCTTACGAACTTAGGACGGGCGGTGCCCGGACTGTCATCCCCCCCGAGTTTGAGGGAGTGTGCTTTCCGTGCTATTCCGCCGCCCCTCATTTCAATACTATATTCCTATGCTCAATACTGTAGCACTTTCCCAGTGTTGGAAGCATGGACATGTCCAACTCTATTCCGAAAAAAGGAAGCCGCTCTGATCCCTTTAACTATCGTCTAAAAAATGTAGTTCTATCTAAAGATCTTTGAAACTCTTCTCACTCTCATTCTTAGATCATTCTGGAATCTCATTCAATTCTTTCGATCGCGCAGTGACGAAAAAAACGAGGTCTGACTGGCGATATTACTTTCTATCTTACTGATCGTTAACTGGTTTCCGCCCTGTAAGGAACTTCGTGGATGACATTGCGTGGTGGCGCTTGACATATCCAAAGCATTATGACCGGGTATGGCACGCGTCACTGCTCCCCAAGCTCCTCCTTTGGGTTCTCCTTCTCTTTGCTACTTATGTGGCTAGCTTTCTTTCAAATCGCTCAATATCAGCTGTTTTTGATGGGGCGATTTGCTTCTTCGCTTTTCTGTCAATAGTGTGTTCCTCAGGTTTTGTCTTATCCTCTACTTTATTCTATCTTTCTCGATTATGATCTCTCACCTGTGCACTTCTAACTCTATCACTCATATGCCGATGAACTCGACCTTCATTCTTCAACTCAGTTCAATTCTGCTCTTCTTTTACTTCTAGGAATTTGCTCTCGTCTTGAATATTCTGATTCTATTCTCGCTGACCATGATAGAATTTCCGGGTGGGGTCGTCTGAACCGTGTGAAATTCAATTCTTTAAAAACTCAACTTCTACAAATCTCCCTCTCTAAGACACCTTCTAACTTTTCCTATCTCTTTCGACGGTTCTCTCGTCTCTCTGTGACAATATAAACATCTTGGCCTTAACATATAAAAAAAAATGTCTGGAAAACCTCCACATCAACAAGCCGGTTGCTAAGTGCGGCCTCAAGGATAAGTCTGGGAAGTTCTTTTAGACTCGCGAGACTTTTTTCCTCTTCACAGTTACTTCAGTTATTCAAAGGGCCTGCTCCGCCCTTGTATGGAGTACTGAATATTCATTTCCCGGGGCCAGGTGTTCACCCGGCTTTTTGGATAGGGTCGAGTCAAAGGCAAAAAGACTTAATCAACTGCTGTTCTTCTAGTCGTCACTTGACCCTCTAATTTGCCGGCGCGAATGTTGTGTTGGCTTTGATCTCTTTTCTATAAGGTTACCGTAGCGGCAAGTGCTCGAGGGAACTTTCCACTCGCGTGGCACCACCTTTAAGACGCCCTGTGCACAGGGGTCGTGGTCGGCACATGAGTTTTTGTTGATATTGTTAGTAACTCCAGACTGTTCGCTGCGGTGCCTCCTTTCCTGCCACCTCTGTTGTCTGTGGAACTCTCTTCGCATCTTCTGTTTTCCTACTCAATTTTAATCTCCTCACTTTAAAGCCCCGTCTGTGTCATTGCGAGTTTGTGATGTAGTTGAAGAGTTTTGTTGTTCTCTAAGCACCTCATCCCTCCTTGAATTAGGGCAATTGCTCCCGTGAGCGGTGGTGATTAACTGTAAGAGAATAAAAAAAAAAAAAAAAAACAAAAAAAAAAAAAAAAAAAATATATATATTATATGTAATAATAATATATATTATTTATATACTATATAGTATATATATATATATATATATATATTATATATATTATAGTAATTCCAATATTTCATATGAAACATAAGAACTAGAACCGTAAACACGACGCCACAAGACTTAACCTAATTTCCTAGCGGCCACGACCTACTCTTTGAGCATATATAATTGCATGTATTGTCTCACAGATTTGTGCGACGAGGCCTCAAACGAAGTCACTGTGTCGCACAAATATGTGCGACGAGGCCGCAAATGAAATATCACGATCGCACATATATGTGCGACATGGCAGTACAAAGGTGTTAAAAAGGAACTTATATATAAAACTAGATCATCATTACCCCAGAGGATTGCCAAATTACTCCAGGATACGAATGTATGGGAGGGGAAATAAGGAAGCTAGATACACTTACATATGTTTTAATTTTTTTTATTTCTTTTCACACACATACATAAAAGTATAATCACCAAACACACACATATCACACACACACACACACACACACACATATATATATTACTATACTATATATAATATATATTATATAATATATAATATAGATATATATATATAAAATATATAATATATATAATATAATAGTATATATGCAAGAATAAAGTAAAGTTTCCTAAGGTTTTTTTTTTTTTTTTTAAAAGCACATGTTTTTGAAAATAATAGCAAAAAAGCAAAAGATTATTTTGTGTTTCTTTTTTTATAAAAATTTTCATTATTTTACTTCCTTATATTATTTTTGTTTTCTAGAACTAATTTTATTTACAAGAATAATCTCGGGAATACTTTGTTTCCTCTTGTTGAACTGCATAAAATAACTGGTTTTAAATGGATATTTTTTGACCCGATATATTTCTTTTAATTTGTTAACTTGATATTTGTTCAAACATTGTACAGCATTCTTAAAAAGATTAGTGACACTCATCGGACAAGTTTCTCTCTCTCTCTCCTCTCTCTCTCTCTCTCCTCTCTCTCTCTCTTCTCTCTCTCTCTCTCTCTCTCTCTCAATGTACCAAGATGCATGCCCGCACAATAAATCAGTCATTTATACAATACACTTATACGGAAGGAATTGGCCTTAATAATAAAAGGAACAATGTGAAATAGTGAAATAATAAACTATTATTGAAAAAATAACCAAAAATAAGTGTCAAAAAACTTTATATAATACTTTCTCTCTTCTCTCTCTTCTCTCTCTCTCTCTCTTCTCCTCCTCTCTCTCCTTCTCATATATATTATATTATAGTATTATATATATATAATATATATAAATATATATATATAAGTTATATATATATATATATTATATATATATATATCATTATATAATACTATAGTATATATATGATTTATATAAAATTATTATATATATAATATAATATATTATATATATGATATATACTAATATATATTATATATATATATATATATATAATATATATAATATATATATCATATAAATATAGTATATCAGTTGTCCCTCGTTGAACGGCTGGGTTAGGTTCCCTGGACCCTTCGCGTTATGGGCGACATCTGCGTATTCACTTTAACCCCACCTTGAAAAAATCATTAATTTAAAATTTACCTTGTATAGGTGATAAAATAGCTGGCAGTATTATGTTCACTAATAGTAATGTAAAGAAATTATGCAGATATAGATTATTTATTTAACTAGTTATGACTAATGTAATTACCGAATTTTAATTTTATTTTTGCAATTATAACTTTTAAGTTTTTATTACCTTTTTAAATTATGTATTAACAGAATTTTAATTTAATTTTTTGTATTCTTTTTAAGTTTAAATTGTCTTTTTATTATTCTTTTTACCTAATTGAAATGCGTCTATAAGACCGGCGTCTACGAGGGATGACTGTATATATAAAATTATATATTATATATCATATATATATAATAATATAATATTATTATATATATATAATCATATATATATTATAATTTATATTAAATTATATATATATATTATATATATTTGACACAAATTTGCTGTTTATTGACTTTCCTCCTTAGCGAAATATGTATTAAATGTAATTATACAAACACTCTCTGCTCTCTCTCTCTTCTCTCTCTTCGTCTCTCTCTCTCTCTTCTCCTCTGCTCTCTCTCCGTCTCTCTCTCGTTCACTTATTTTAATTGAATACTTTCACAAATAATGCTTTTTTCACGTATTTGTACCGCTACAAACAATTCCCTCATTGTGTTTTGTATGTTCTCCTGTCTCGTTTTGCATCTCGTATATATATATCATATATATATTATATCATATATATATATATAATATATATTATATTATAATATATAATATTATATACTATATTTATTATATATATATCACTCGTCAAAATTAACGCACCATAGGTCTCATAGACGTTACAGTACAGAGAAGGCCCATAACGCTGTGTAACTTATTATACAAATAACATATGTCAGGGACAGGTATGAACAACGCTGTAATAATATTGGGGGTGTATAGGGTCCGCCATGGCTATAATTAAGGTAAAGGACAAAACAAGTAACTGCAGCTTTAGCGATTGGAGTAAGTGTCATGCGGTACACTTGCTTGAGTATGTCCATTTGAGAGTGGATCTTTAGTTCCACACAACTACCATGGAACGACTGCGCGCGACTTAACACTGGTGTGAGTGCGTACAGGATTATCACACACTCCAGTGCCGATAGTAGGTACTGTGAACTTGGTCGAGGTTTTGGTAAGAGCGAACAACACATTACACGGGTCGCTTGTTCGGCACCGACACGGACTCCCAGGACCACGGCATGTTGGCGCGGGCCATCAGGGCAGGCCTCACTCCAACGACTTACAGCGTTTGAATACCGTTTTAAGCGTCATACAACAGCACGGCACTTCAAATACAGCTGCTAGGAATTACTGCTTGATCATGGGCTGGAGTATAATGACAATATCGTTCAAGCTGTTGCGGAACATAATTTTACGACCAAGGAGGCGCTGGTCATAAGGACCTAACGACACACCATGGAGCACTCGACTGGGAGCGCTAGCATTTCCCGGAACACCTACATTAGGACTCGTCGCGCATTAGGGCGAATGGCTTCTTTACCGGATGATCCAAGTCTTCTCTATACATCCGATCGGCGATGCCAGGACGTATCGACGACTAATGAATTGTACAGCGGAGTGTCAAGATGCCGTTTCCATTCATTTGGTAGAGGATCTCTCTCATATCTGAGGGGCATTTCTTTAATGGTTCTGCAGAGTTGCCACGTCCTAATGGGGGTCCTAGCTCGCGCACGTACGATTCGCAGACATCGCTTGACCAAGTAGTCTGCCATATGCCCCTACTCGGTGACGGATCGCCATAATGTTGACAACGCAATAGCACACAAGGCCGATCGTCCAACCGAAACGCTAACGACAGTCAACGTATTCAGGACAGTGGGATTGGCTAGAAACTATTCTCTACATAACCCAATTGAATATGTGTGGGACATGTTGCAATTTACGACTAGTTGGCGACCAGCTGCATACCATGCTCCAAAACTCTGCCAGTGCCTCGCGTGCAAGGCGGTGCTTCACATATTTGATCAGATTTCCGTGGAGGGATATTCGACACATCATTGAGAGCATGCCACGACGGTGTCAAGCCGTCATCCGTGCCAAAGGTGCCATACAACGAATATCCGAGTAGACACCAATCCCAACTGCACAAACACGTTTCTCCGCGATAACAACCATCTGTATAGTGGTGTCGCAAATGCTATGTTAATTTTGTATAATAAAGTTACAGCAGCGTTCTGGTCCATTTCGTAACCGTTAGCGTCATATTGAGCCATGGCTGCGTTAATTTTGACGAGTATATATATTATAGTAATATATAATATATATATATAATATATATATATATATAATATAATATATCTAATATATATATATATATTATGATATATTATATAAATCTCCTTTCCTTTCACTTATTCCACGTCTGGGCAGTTTCTGTAGCTAACTCTTACTGAAAAGGCTAATCTCTTCGACTCCTTTTTTCATCTAACTCTACCTTGGAGACGATTCCGGCATCCCTCCGCTACTCTTCTCCTCACGCGGTTTTTCCTGTGTATCTTCCGTGACTTACGCATGATCGGTGTGCATGGAATTCTGAGATCTATGAACGTCCAGGAAGGCTAGTGACCCGGATGTCATTTCCCCCGTGTTTTGAGGAGGTGTGCTTTCTGCATCTTCTTAGAGATTCTTTAACACCATGCACAAACCTCAGACTGCGCAGACAGTAGCTTTGACAAATATCTAACCATCCACTCAACATTTAGGCAGTAATTCCCAACACAGGTGGTGTCCGGCGGCCTGCTAGGTGTGCAGCGAGCATCTGTCAGGGGTGCCGCGTGATTTTAATCTAATTGTAACCTCTCTAAACTCATTTAATGAATACATTTTCAATTTATTGCAAAAATAATTTAAGATGTTTTTAACATCCTTCTCTCCTGAAAGAGTTAATTATATATATATATATATATATATATTATTATATATAATATATATATATAATATTATAATTTATATATAATATATATATAATAAATCTATAATATAATAAATATATACGTACGTCAGGTCAAAGGTCCTCTGTCAGGCGTAGACCGGCGCAAGATGCTCTAGTTTTCCTCTAGACCTCTTAAAGTTATAATATCTATTCTATTGTTAATGTTAAACGGTGCTTTCCGATTTGTTTAAAATTTGTGCTTAGGTGTGTGTGAAAACTAAGGAATGAAGCATGGTCCTGCACAAAACTTCGACGACATTTCTACCGAGGCCACCCAGGTGGTATCCCAGAACCCGGCCATATTTTTTCAAGGCTAATTAGAAAATCAAGAGAAAATTGGTAATAGAAATGTAAGAGATTTCCCACATGTAACGCTGCTCTCGCAGCTCGTCCGTTTAAAGTCGAACTGCTCGAAAAGACAAAGTATGAAAGACCAGTATAACTTGGAGAGGATCTATCCCGGCTGCAAAATATCGTTGAAGATCATACTTGGGCAAGATGCGGGATATCAAATTTCAAAGGTTCCTCTCTAAAACAATAATATTCGCCGTAGAATATCTGAAATGTCATCAAATATAAATGAAACAAGTTACAGATAAAATAAAAACTCATCATAATTGCCCTTTAACAAATAGATGAAAGCTACTGATATTTAACTCCAAATCAGCTTCTTGATTCTGTAAGATTTATGACGGTAAATATTTCGTGGAGGCATGTTTAGTTTTGGCCAAAGAGTTGTGACACAACACTCGTGCGCCGATATTTTCGCTCCAGTCTCTTCCTATCTCAATAACCATAGTCTTTCATGGAACGACTTTTATGAAATATGTACTGATTGGTGCACCATCAATGACAGAAAAGTATAAAGGATTTATTGCGCGAGCTTTACAGGAAAATGGATCATTGATAATAACTAACTGCTTTCTGCCGAGAGAAGCGCTAGTAGGGAAAAATTGTGGTCAGCAGTTCGTTGAAGTTAAAATCAGGGTTGTAAAGATGGATAAATTACATTAAATCGAGACCTTTTGAAGTGTAACTCTTGAAAAAAATAGTGTTGTGAAATGGATGCAGCCAATATATCATTATTATTACAGATCACAGATAAGATGGTTCTCGTGTACGAGTACTGAACCTGTAGTCTCGACATCAAAGAAGAACTAAAAGTCCTTTTTGAGAAGAGAAACAGTGCATTTTCTAAGTTGCCTGCACAATGATGATTGTGTTAACAGCTGTCATTATCTGTTACAGATATTTTTAGTAAATTAAAAAGAATTAAATCACTTCCATTGCAGGGATCGACAAGGTGAGGTAACAGTAGTTCTTCATACCAATAAACTAAAAGGTTTTTCCCAAAAATGGAGAAAAAAAAAAAAGAAGGGGGTTAAGTTTATTCGCTACTTGGAATCCTGCAATTGAGAAAAGTGATGGTTTTCAAATTTCTCCTTCCCTTTCAAAATTTCTCGGAACGTTCCAGAGTTCCAGACAATGACTCTTCAGATTCATTTTCAAATTGCAAATCGTCAAATGAAAGTACTCCTCTTTTCCGTTAAGTAAATCGAGTCGATTGTTTCCGCCATATTTACATAGCCAGTATTGTCTGAAGAAGTAGATTGTGTACAGCCACGATAAAAAGCCGCAATTAATGATCCTGCGCTGTTCTTTCCTGAAAATTAAACTTTAGAAGACTGGACTTATCAGCGCGCTTTTTGGCTTAGCATTACAAAAGGAAAGTATCCTAACGCTAGGTAGAAGAAAGCCACTAAGTTTCCTTTCTTCCCAAAATTTTCAACATCATACTTTGTGAACCAGCTTTCTCTGCAATGGTCACAATAAAATGCAAAACATAAATAGATTGTTTGAATCTTGAGGGAAAATACGCGTGTTGCGTTATCAAACATCAGACATAACATACAATATTTGTGCTTCTCCAAGCATCAAGCACAATTTTCCATTAATATTATTAATCGAGTACAGCAGGTATTTTAAACAGTATGTTTATATTTGGTAATAAATTTAATGAAAATCTATTATTAATTTTATATTATTATGTTTGATTATTATATTATTATTATTCATATTATTATATATTATTTAATTATTATTCTAATTATTAATTATTATATTATTATCTATAATTATTTATTATTATTATTATTATTGATTATTATTAATTATTAGATTATTATTTGATTATTATTATTATTGGTGAACATATGTGGCTCAAAATTCTCAACAAGAATTAAATAGGGTGCCGTGAAAAATTACAAAAGGGTTGGGACATGATCTAGGACAACACCATAGCAGTCCTAACCCAAAATATTCAATAACAGAGCAATGCAACCAAAGCAACCCACGCATTTCTGGCAATCTACGCACACAATATTCCACACTACAACCTACATACCATCTAACAACCGCAGGAATCGTTAGAGCCTATGTTATTTGCTTTCTACAATATCTAAAGTTTTCGAATGATTAATGTGGAATAGAATCTCCCCCATCATTTCGAGAGATTATTTCTGAATAGAATCTTCCCCTATCATTTCCCTCTCAGATACACAACATGGTTTTAGACAAAAACATTCCACTACCACACTATTTACCGATCTAACACAAAACATCCTCACGGGCTTTAACCAAAACCTACCACCCTCCCGCACTCTTCTAGTAGCAATAGACATAAACAAGGCATTTGATACAGTTCCATTTCACCTCTTAATAGACAAAATCTTAAACACAGAAATAACCATCAATGACAAGAAAATAATAGCAAATTTCCTATCCGGTCGCACCGCGAGAGTCATACAAGGACGCCACTCTTCACGTACATACAGGTTATATAATGGATTCCCCTAGGGTGCCATTCTATCACCAACAATCTTTTTATGCACAATCTTCCGCAACCCACATCCCACTCAATAAAAATCAATAGTTATGCAGATGACCTGACAATCATAGCTCAAAGTCCCTCTATAAATACAGCAAGTCGTGAGCTACAGCAATACATAAACCAGCTGGAACAGTGGCTATCAGCAAACAGAATGACTGTCTCTCCCCCAAAAATCCTCCATCACACTGCTCACACCTGACAGTAGAGAATCAAATACCCATTTAACAGTTTTCCTCTTAAATCACTTACTCCCTCTCAATAAACAAAACAATCCACAATCCTAGGCTTAACACATGACTTACACTCTTCACATAAACAGACATTACGTTCAAGACGCATGCATAAAGCTAAGTGCATTATGAAAAGCCATAACTAGGCTCAACAAAAGCCATACATCGAAACACTAGAATGCAATGAAAATATAAACCGAAACAAATTTTGGAAATCTTGAACTATGCATCACCAGAAGGGGCGTCCTAAATAACTCAGACCAACATCCAAAAGAACTTGTGAGCGTTCTAAAGAAAGCTCTCAGATTAATAACTGGCTGAATTCCATCTACACCCACCCACCACTTACAAACAGAAACAGAAATTCTCACTCTAAGATATTAGGATCTTGATATTATGGAATGTTAATTTTACAGCAGATCACTCTCAACAGACCACCCCTTACACCCAACATTAAAACAACCCCTCCACCAAGAAGAAAAAAATTTACTCCAGCTATATACTATCTAACAAATACAACACGTTTCCTCCCCCGCCACCAGACACTCTTATTATCAAACAAATCCACACATAGTTAACACAAAGGGCAATATCCGAATACCCAAGCAACATCATTCTCCCAGCGCATCCACCTGAACAAACTCTGAACCGTCAAACCAGAGTGATACTATCCCATCTCCGCTCTGGGTACCATTCATACCATCAGTAATGAACGGCACAAGACAATCCCTTACTAAACTGCTCGAATACTGACGAACATCAGACACAACTTTGTTAACGCTCTTCTTATGATGAGGGTCTATGAGTTCTGCCTGTATTGGGTGGAAACAATATCTCTGGGAATCGCCGCTCCGTAGTGAGGGGTCTGGCGGTTACAGGAAAATGGTATATATATATATATATATATAATATATATATATATAGTATATATTAATATATATAATATAATATATTTATATATATATATAAATAATATAATATATATATATAATATATATATAATGGTCTATTCTTTTTTTATTATTTTTCAGATACGTTTTAATATTTTTTTTTTTTTATATATTGCTACTATATGATACTAACGATGAATTTCAGTGGTAACGGAAATAATAAAGATAATATTTAAATAATTTTTTCAAAAAAATCACATTTTGTAAATTATTTTTAAAAATGGCAAAATTCTCGAATAAGTAAGACACTACAGAAAAACATTACATATTTCTCTCACCAGCGGCAAAGAGGCTTATCTTAAAAAAAGTAAAAAATAAAAAATAAAAAAAATATAAGTTATAATTATATATTTTTCATAAATGAATATCAACTCGAAAAGTACGACCATTACAGAAAAACTAATTTAACAATACTTTGGGAATCTGCTGTTTAAGCTTATACCAGGGTAAAAAAATATAAAAATAACGTGCAAAAGAAAAAAAAATAGGGGCTCGAGCTGATGGGGGACATAGGGGGGACGTTTCCCATACCCGTAGGGGAGGAGCGGAAGAACCCCGCGACACCCAAATACCAAATGAGCGGGGGTTCCGATAGACCCTCCCGGTAGAGGGGGAAATAGTCCTACCCCCTGTAGTTCCCTCGAGGCCGAGAGCACCCCGACCTCCTCACTTGCGGTTACCGCTTGATAATCCTTTAGTTAAAAAAACAAAAAAAAAAATTAAAAACTGAGATAGTTGTAAAAACGTAAAAGGTCCTATAGTATTTTTGAATCATGTCGTTGCCACTTAAATTTGATGTTAGGATATATACTAGAATATATAAAAAAAAAACAAAAAAGTTCAAACTGACGGAGTCGTAAAGATAGATGAGGTATATATATTATATATTAGTATATTATATAATATATTATATACTATATATGATATAACTATATATATATAATAATATATATATTATATATGTATAATATATATACTATACTATCATTCATAAATATATATTATAGTATATATAATTATATAATATTATATTATATTATATATATATATTATATAATTGGGGTATAAAACCCTTAAAAACGTAAAATTACAATACGGGAGCAAGAATGTTTTGATAGAAATAGTGTAATCCATGAGTTCAACACAACTATTTTGCGCTTTTCTCCTAATCAGTAATACATATTTAACACGAGCAAGAACAGTCAATGCGATCTGAAGCCGTCGTTATTAGCAGTATTTTGGACTAACATTTAACAACATTATACCCAATTGTTTTATAGATTTTTCATTTTTTGTGTTTTGTTTCCTTTTATTTTTTACTTTGTTTTAATTTATTTATTTTGTTTGGTTTGTTTATTTGTTTAAGGACTTGTTTGGAAGTAGTGAGAATATATTAGGGGTGAGAAATCCTAATTTTTTTCGATATATTTAACGCAATCTAAATTAACATAATTAAATAAGATAAAATGAAATAAACTAATAAATAATATATAATATATATTATAAAAATATATATATATATATAGTAATAATAGGATA
>JABUQX010116908.1:0-25598 GCA_015478945.1 Trachelipus rathkii
TGAGCAAGACGGAGCCAAGAAAGAGAGTAACACACATCAGACGTCGACCAGTGACGAACTGGGTCTTTCGATTAGTTGGCCGAGTGCTCTAACAGCTGAGCTACCGGACGCATTTTGGTGCTTGATCCATTCTTTCTTGACTTATACGAGCCGACTCCACGAATGGTCCAGTCTTCCTTTCTTTCTTATAATAAATAACTAAATCCAAAAATGATGTTGGTCTTATAATTTAATTAACTTTTGTTATATCAAAAAGAATCAAGATTAAAATTTTGGTGCTCCTCCGTTATATTAAAATAGATTTTAATTTTTTAATTTTGTTTAAATTTTTTAAAATTTTGTAATTACTATTTCTAAAAAGATTCTTCACAGTCTGAACAAATGTTCTCTCAGGAACCATCTCCTTCACCAGCACTCAAACTTCTAATCCCTCGTTGCAAGCTCTTGTGTTTTCTTGGTACTTTCTCTTATTCCTTTCTTCTAAATCTTCTCTTTTCTTTTTCCATTCTCTTTTTAAGGCGTCCGTTCTCCACCGCAGTCGGCTCATTATCATACAAGTGAACAAAATAAAACAAAACTACAAACATTAGCTGAAGTAATATTTTCTATTAATTTCAATATTTTGAAGAGTTTAGTCTTTTCTGCCATCAAAACCTATTCCAGTTACTTTTTCGAACATGATTTCTTCTTCTGTCGTTCTGATCTCAATTTATTTCTGTAAAGTTAAAATAATTCGTATATAAATTAGAGCACAGGAAAACTAATTTAATCAATTGAAATTGATATTTAAATATTAATTTATAAAACATTTATTTGAAAAGCTTAGTACTTACTTATCAATAACATTTTGCCTTTTATCACTGGTTATGATTCCAAAATCTACCAATGCAGCAGAAACAACAGCTGCCCCAACTCTATCACTTATTTGGTACTGAAAAATATTTATCCACGGTAGTTTGAATAGTTTAGTTGTAATAGTTGCAAGTTACAAAAAGTAATTAATGAGTAAATATTGTTTCAAAATACTTTATACATACAAACTACACTTTTAAACTCTTCAATTTACCTGTCGCAAACTTCAGCTAATGTTTGTAGTTTTGTTCTATTTTGTTCACTTGTATCATCTCCAATGTAATCAGGATCTGGATCATTATCATTTGATAATGTTTCACTCATTCCAGCATCAGATTGCTCTATTTCTCCAGATACTTGAGAACAACTTGGTTTTGACTTTGAGTTATCAAATTTTTGAACCTTACTTGCTCTCTCATTTTCTTGAATGATTCTAGTTTTGAATTTTGCTTCAGAAGGTGTTACAGGGACCGGTTGCAAAGTGCAGTAGAAATATCTGTTTGTTTTTTTATCCTGAAAATGGAAAAATTCTATTAAACACTTTTTATATGTTTCTATAACATATGAATTTATTTTTTCAGCTTTTACAAAATTTATGACTACTTATTAAAAAACCTAAATTCGTAGGTATTAAATCGAAAATTAAACAAGGTAAAAACGTTTTGAAATTTGTAAAGTAATATAGGTACCTCATAAAACTTATAATCCTCTTCTGCCATTTTCAACAAATACTTTTTTTCCATTATTGCCAGCTTTTTATTATATATATTATATATATATATATATATATATATATATATATATTAATATATTAATATAATATATATATATATATAGTTAATATATATATATAGGTATATATATATATATATATATATTAGTGATGGGACGATTAATCGTCATCCGTCATCGGCAAATAGGCATATTATTTTTTACATGTCAATCGGCAATTTCGCCGATATTTTGCGATTAATTGAACAAATATTTAAGAATTTTGAATAATATTAAAAACTTCAACAATACTATAATACAATTAGAAAGAATAAAATAGGAAGATATTGATAAAAAAAATAAGAATACTTTTATAATTTCCATTGTATTTAATACATATATATTATAATCACTAATAATATATAATAGATATTGAATATATATATATATATATATATATATTATATATATATATATATATATATATATATATATATTTAAATATAATAAAAAAAAAACATATTTTTTATATTTTCGGCTATAACTATTAAATTATTTTACATATCTTACTTTTATAATCATTTCTTATAACGGCTAGGCCTAGGCTATATAACCCAGTAAAAAAAATTTATTTGGCTTTAAAACTTTTGTAATTATTTAGACCAAAAAAAAAAAATAAAAATAACCCGCCGTTTGCAAATGTAGCCCACTTGTATGACAAAAATAACCCATCCCCAAAAACCCTCTCTAGAGTGGCAATATGCTGTTATTAGTTATTAGAAGTATGTTACACGTTATTTTAATTAAATATAAATGAAAAAAAAAAAAAAAATTAAAAAAAAAAAAAAAAAAAATCAAATTTAAAATAAGAAAATCAAAATTTTAATTACCTTAAAATAAATGAATTATGTATGTTGTTGGAGCTGGTTAATTGTATGCAGACTTTTGTTTCTTTTACTTTCTAGCACCCCATCTGCATTCGTGGGTACTTTCCAATGCTGGCCTACTTTCCTGAGGTACTTTCCAGCTACTTTCCATATTTCACGTATATTCCTGAGCTGTTTTTCGTATGATGTCATTGCCTTTTAGACTATGATGTCATCCCTCATGTACGTTTGTGAGGCTCAGCTACTTTCCTGAGCTACTTTCATGTATGTTCCTGAGTGCTCATGTACTTTCATGAGATTTTTTAACCCACTGCCACCCCTACCACCCTATGTTCTATCCTTCAATACTATGACATCATCACTCAGCTACTTTCCAAGCTTTCCTACTTTCATGTACTTTCCTGAGCGTTTTCCATATGATGTCATCACTTAGCTACTTTCCATGTTTCCAGCTACTTTCAATGCTTCTAGCTGTTTTCATGTACTTTCCTGAGCGTTTTCTGTATGATGTCATCACTCAGCTACTTTCCTGAGCGTTTTCTGTATGATGTCATCACTCAGCTACTTTCCATGTTTCCAGCTACTTTCCAAGCTACTTTCAATGCTTCTAGCTACTTTCCAAGCTACTTTCAATGCTTCTAGCTGTTTTCATGAATGTTCCTGAGTGCTCATGTACCTTCCTGAGCATTTTCCGTGTAACGTCATCACTCAGCTACTACTTTCCTGAACTACTTTCCATGTTTCCAGCTACTTTCAATGCTTTCAGCTGTTTTCATGTACATTCTTGAGTGCTCATGTATTTTCCTGAGCATTTTCAGTATGATGTCATCACTCAACTACTTTCCTGAGCTACTTTCCATGTTTCCAGCTACTTTCAATGCTTCTAGCTGTTTTCATGTACGTTCCTGAGTGCTCATGTACCTTCCTGAGCATTTTCCGTATGACGTCATCACTCAACTACTACTTTCCTGAGCTACTTTCCATGTTTCCAGCTACTTTCCTAGCTACTTTCCATGTTTCCAGCTACTTTCATGAGTGTTTTTCATATGAAGTCATCACTGAGCTACTTTCATGTACGTTCGTGAGGCTCATGTACATTCCTAGCTACTTTTTATGTGGGTTTTTTTTTCATAATTTTTTTCTTTTTTGGTTTTTTTTTTTTTTTTTTTTTTTTTTTTTTTTTTTTTAGACCCCACACTAAAAGATTAGAAAAAAGAACCATACAGCATGTTGTTAGGAGCTATAGCGCATATACATGCACATTTTCAATTAATTTGGAAGTGGGCTATTTTTATCATACAAGTGGGCTATATTTGAGGTTCACTTTGGAAGGTATGTGTGTGTTGAAGGGTTGCATAAAATTTCATGAAATTTGCTGTGGGATGAGATGAAAGATGGGACTAACATAATTTAATTAAATATTAACATAATTTACAGAGTTCTTAATGCAGCATTGGCTGCAAAAGTCCCAAAAATTCACTCCAAGTCCCTTTAAATTGTGTGAAAATTTTGAAAATTTTTAAAAATTTCCCAAAATTCAAAAAATCAACTTCGAACAATTATAACACCTTTTTTCACTCATACTCGATGGGATTAATAGGTGCACCAAATTTTTTGGTTCTACGCCTCATATATACTGAGATACAGAGTGGGCTATTTTTACGTAACCAAAACAGGTGGGTTACATTTAGGTAACAGTACTATATATATATAAACACGTCTCAATTGACTCAATATATATTATATATATAATATATATATATATATATATATATAATATATATATATATATATATATATATATATATATATATATAATATATATATATATATATTATATATATATATATATATATATAGATATATATATATATATAAAAAAAATATATGATATATATATATATAAAAAATATATATATATATATATATATATATATATATATATATATATATATATTATATACATAATATACCCATTTTGCTTATGGTATGTATGACATTACCGTGCCTAATGGGTCGTTTTCTGTTATGCGTTCATATCCACACTCATCCTCCAGACAACATATCATATACACATACTTATATTCACACCCCTCTTCTAGACAACATCTTACAGACATCCCTATTCCTTATATCCATACGTGTAGGGAGAAAAAATTGCCCACATCGTATGTCCTGCGTGTCGTAGAAGGCGACTAAGGGACGGTGGTAGTTAGGTTGGCTGCCTACTACAACTTATCTTTTGCCAGGAATGCTAATGCATGCCTCGGAGAAGGTCGTGATCGCAGTAAGCGCCCTTCTATCCTTCGGCGAAAATATATGAATCGTATCTGTATATGATATGTCAGAGGAATTAATGTGAGGAGAGGGGATGGATGTATTTTAGAAAGGGCAGATTTAATTTGCTCGCTGTGACTGAAACAAAGATGAAAGGAAAGGTGAAAATAAGTGGTGTGGTGTGAAATGTGTTGTGTTTGCTGTGGAAAGGAATGAGAAGGGAATAGAGGATTTGCATTCTGATGAGTGAGTGTGGTAGAGAGCTATGGTAGATTTTGTGTTGTGTGTGAGTACTAGAAGTTAAAGGTTAAATTTAAGTTTGAAAAGATCAAAATTTGTGTGGTTGCGACATATGATCCATCTGAGGGTAATGTTGAAAAGAGTACGATTTTCTGGGATAATCTGAATGATGTTTGGTTGGATGGGGGGAATAGGGGATTCAGTTCATTTGGCACATATATCTGCCCATTCAAGGAATTTTTTTTTACAAGTGTCACCACACTCACGGGCAAGAGCCTATTCAAGGAGGGGTGTATTACTCTCAAAAGTTCACCCTCTGGCAAATTACGCGTATGAGCACAGACGCAGGCTTTAAAGTGAGCGGATTAAATTCATAGGAAATACATAAGAAGATGGAAGAGAATTCCACAAAACAGAGGTGGTGGGAAGAAGGAAGCCCACGCAAACTATCCGCCTGGAGTTTTACCAGATGTCAACACAATACTGTCGAAGATACAAGCACTATTGTGCACGAAGGCATCCGTAAAAAGGTGGTGGTACGCGAGGGATAAGTTCCCTCGAGCACTTGCCTCTGCGGTACCTATAGGATAGAGATAAAGAACCACATCGCTTGCTAAAGATAGAGGGTCAAGTACAACTGGAAAGTGCAGAACAGTTTATAAGCCTTCTTGCCGTTGACTCGACCCTGTCCAAAAGCGGGTGAAACCAGAGCCACCCCCCCAATATGAGAGCAGTACTCCATACATGGGCGGATGAGACCTTTTGTATAGGGCGGAGCCAACTGAGAAAAGGAGGATATTCTCACAGTCCTAAACAGAACTTCCAGTCTTCTTTGAGGCCGCCCTAGCACCTTGTGATGTGAGGTTTCCACAGACATTTTTGTTTATGTTAAGGCCCAAGGATGTTTACATATTGTCCACAGGAGACGACAGAACCTTCGAAAGAGACAGGAAAGTTAGAAGTTATTTTAGAAGGAGATTTGTAAAAGTTGGGGTTTTAAAGAATGAATTTCACAAAGTTATTTTTATCCATCAGCGAGAATAAAATAACTGGAAAGATTAAGACGAGAGGCAATTCCAGAAGTAAAGTGGGAGTAGAATTGATATGAGTAAGAATGAAGGGTCGAGTCATCGGAATACGAGTGGATAGAGTTAGAGGCGCAGGTGAGAAGATCATTAATGAAGGTTAGGACATAGTAGGAGATAAGACAGCCCTGAGGAACACCACTATGACAGAAAGAAGAGAAGTCGTCCAGTCAACAACCAGCCGATTTGAAGCCGTTTGAAAGATAAGAATAGATATAAGTAAGCAAAGAGAAGGAGGAAACCCAAGGAGGGGAGCTTGGAGAGCGGTGACGCGTGCCATACCCGCAAATGCTTTGGATATGTCCAGCGCCACCACCCAAGTCTCCCCGTTGTTCCTAAGAGCGAAAAAAACCATAAATCGGTTGGATAGGAATGTATATCGCCAGTAGACTTCGTGCAGCGAGAGCCGTACTGGCGATCGGAGTGAGTTTCCAGATGATCTAAGAAGTGAGTTGAGAAGGGTTTCAAAGATCTTAGATAGATAAAGTGAGAGCTACAGGGCGATAGTTAGAAGGATCTAGAGCAGCTTCCTTTTTTCGGAATAGGTTGGACATGTGAAAGCTTCCAACACTGAGGGAGGGAAAGTGTAGTAATTGAAGAACATAGAGAATATAGTTGAGCTAGGGGCCGAAGAGATTAGCCTTTCAGTTGGAGAATTAGCACACAATGATAAGATCAAATAGAGGAGGAAAGGCAGATTTTCAGAAGTTGCTAGAGATGAAAGATTTGTCAGTAGGGAACCAAGGAGGTAGCGCACTTTCCTTTGATGAAGCAGCTTTTGCTCGTCGAAGAGTATCTGCAACGTTTCTAGCTGAATGAAAATAGCGAGAGTGATAAGAGAACGAGAATTTTTTCCACACTCGATAGTCACTGTCTCTAGCCTGAATGGCCAGAGAAAAGGCACGATCGAACATGGATTTAGAGGAGAGAAAGATTCAGTTTTAGAAGGGAAATGAACTAATAAGTATTTATTTTTCTGATGATTTATTTTTACCTGCCTCAATCCCATCACGATACAGCTCCTCCTTATCTTTTTAAATCTTTATACATCCATCATCTAATCCTTATTGAGCGTACGCCATTTGCTATCATCCTGCAAACTGGAGACCTACATTTAGTCTGGTCTAAATATTTTATACATGTATGAGGACAGCCACTTGACCTAAGAAATCGTTACGGACCACAAACATGTCTCCTCATTTCCATTATTAAAATACTTTTCATTTCATTGATTAACTATTATTATTATTATTATTATTAATTATTATTCATTATTATTATTATTATATTATTATCTATTATTATTATTATCTATTATTTGTATCAAAATTTTAAATATAATTGTTTTAATGGCTATTTTCTATTAATTATTAATATCATTAAAATTATATAATTATTTATTAATTATATTATTATTATTATTGAGACTTAAGGAATCAAAAATTTGATCGCTAAAATAATTTCGGGAGTTGAACCCGGACCCTCTGTCTTACAGCCTTATATATTATATCATCTAGTGATGCACCGTACCATGGTCATCGGTATGGTAATCGGGAATTTTGTGAGTAGTAGTATCGGTATCGGTATCGGTAGCAAAATTTTGCCGATACCTTTAACCGATACCACACATTTTGCGTCTTTAAATTGATTCGATATATTATACTATATATCATGTCAGTTAGTTTATCCATTGTTATTTTTAAAATTTCTTTTGCAGTATCTTCATCTTCTTCTTTTGACATTTTGTTTGTTTATTTTATTAGGTCAATTTGATTATAAAATGATTAAAGCAAAATATATTTATTCTTACCATTCAATTTCTTCTCGAAGATATTCCTGGTTGGAGTTTTTATTTCCATTTTTGAATTTGGATTGAAGATGTCAAAAATTGGTGGTGATATAAGTTTCTTTTTCTTATTCTTGATTTATATATTTTTCATATATATCTTCTTTTATTTATTCCGTCTTGATCCTTATTATTTGTTACTTTTTATATTTTTTATATACTTTTACTTTTTTATTATTTTTAAATTTTATTTCTTTATTTTTAACTATAAATTACTTCTTAAAATTATAATCAAATTTTCTCCTATATTATAATAATTCTATATCAATTTTTGCTGGAAGAAGAAATGATTATAAGAATTTATCATTCTTCCACCTCTCTGCTTCTTCAAATTTGTTTTTTGTCATCTTACATTTGAAGAAGTTCTTATTTGTTGTTTTATTTTCATTTTCATCCTTTACTCTTCTAGAGATTACATTTCTCATTTTTTTATTATGTAATTCTTTGGTGAAAATATCAGCAAATTGATCATTACTGTTCACCCATTCTATTTTTTGTACTTCTTGATTATTTAAATATTCTCTTATTGCTGATATTATAATTCTCATACTTTTAATTTTTGATTGTCTTTCTGACATTAGAGTATCTACAAGTGTCTTACTATCTGTTCTGATAATTATAGGTATCTTATTATTAGTAATTTCTTCCCACATTTTTTGGATATATAATGTTTGTTCAATGCCTTCAAGTAAACTATTTGCCTCTGCTTGTATAACTGAATGATTCACTTTCTTTGATTTATTTGATTTCCACATTATGGGTATCATTTTTCCTTTTTTATCTACAGCAAAAATTATGCATCCTAGTTGTGTTTTATCTCCTTCTCTATTAGCAAATGATGAATCACAATATGTTATTAATTTCTCAATCTTCTCATTATTTATTTGTATTATATTTAATTCATTTCTGTATTTTTTTATTAATCTATGAAGTTCTTTATAATCTTTAATACTCAGTTCTTTTTCTCCCTTGCTCATTTTACTAACTATATACGCTAAATCTGGTCTTGTATTTCTTGCCATCCAATTTAATTTACCTATTAATTGTTGGTATTCTTTTACTTCTCTTTTATTAAGTTTTCTATTTTCTTTTGTTTTTATTTCTTTAATTGTAATCTTCTCCCAGTAATTATTTTGCTCCATTATTATCATGTTTTCTTCCTGACATAATTGAACTCCTAAATATTTAAATGATTCTGAACTACTTTCTCCTATTTCAAAGATATTTTTTAATTTATTTATTATATTGTTTTCAAATTTTTTACTTCCTACCCATAAAATATCATCTACATGTGTACATAATAATCCGTCTATATTAATTGAATCTTTCATTATAAATAGGGTTGGTTCCATTTTACTTTGTTTTAAACCTAACTTAATTAATTGTTTTTTCAATGATAAATACCACATCATAGCAGCATCTTGTAATCCATATACGGTTTTATTCAGTCTCCAAAGTTTACCATTGTCAAATTCTGTTGGTGGTTTTAGATATACTTTTCTTGTTATTGTATCTCCTTGTAAGTATGCTGCTGAAATGTCCATAGCATTTATTTTCCATTTCTTTTCCTGAGCTATGGTTAGTATCATTTTCATTGCTTCAGTTGATACTGTTGGTGCATCTGTTTTTTCCTCTACTTTTTCTTCATATCCTTTAGCTACCAATCTAGCTTTAAATTTTTTCTTGTTATTTTGCAATAATTTTTCACTAATTACCCATCTTACATTAATTGCTCTTTCACCTTTATCATTTACTTCTTCAAAGACCTTGTTCTTCTTCCAATTTTCTATCTCTTTCATTTTGGCTTGTTTAATTTCTTCATTTGAATGATTATAATAACTTTGATTTATCTCCTCACCTTCATCTTCACTATCTATTTCATCTATTATCTCCTCACTTACATCCAACGATTCTTCCTCGCTATCTTCTTCATTTTCAATTACATCTAATTCATATATTTTTTCAAATTCTTTCAAATCTATATCATATATTCTATTTGTATTTAAATTACGTATGTTATAACATCTATTATATTTTTTACTAGTTGCTTTGCCAGCTCTACTAATAACATAACAATTTAATATATCTTCATTATTCTTTAATTTCATTTCATAGAATTTACCTGTTTTCACATTTTTTGGATCAATTTCTTCATATTCATCAATTGATGTCATTTCTTCTTCTTCTTCTTCATCTTCAGTTTGACTTTCATTTTCATTATCAGTTTCATCATCTATAATTTTTGACCATATTATTTCTTCTGTATCATTACCATTCTCATTTAAATTATCTATCATGTTTTCATTTCTTTCTTCTTCATATTCATCCTTTTTATCTTCAAGTTCATTATTATTTTCATTTAATTTACTTTTTTGAATTCTTGTTGAATGAACTTTTGATACAGCTCTTAAAGTACCTCCATGTTTTACTATGATGGTTTTTCCATCTACACACATTATTTTAGCTGGTCCTCTCCATTCTTTATCAATGTTTCTTTTATAATATACTTCTTCACCTATATTTATATCTTTTGACATGTGTTCTCTTATTTGACTTCTCAATGCACGTTTTATTTTTTCTGAACTTTCATTTTCTATATGTATTTTTCTAGCATGTTCTATTGTTTCTAATACTTCTTTAATCATGTCATCAGTATCTCTCTTTTCACTCATTATTATGTTATCACAATCTATTATGTTTGGTATTCCTATGTTTCTTCCAAAAACAAGTTGGTTAGGAGCATATCCCAAATAATTTGTTAATCCATTCTTAGCAAAAACTGCCCATGCCATGCTATTCTTTTTATCATGTCCTTCTTGTTTTAACTTGTATAATGATTCCTTAAGTAACCCTACTACCTTTTCACATAAACCATTACTCCATGGGCTTTCTGCCGCTGTACTCATAAATTTTATATTCAATTTTGTCGTAAAAGTTTCCATATCTTCGTTTTGAAATTCTCTTCCTGCATCAGACATAATACTATTAGGACTTCCAAAATATATAATCCATTTTTCGATTAACCTTTCTATAATTTCTTTACTGGTTTTATTTTTTAACCACACTGCCTGTGTATATCTTGTTGCATGGTCTATTATTACTAAAAATTTATTATTCTCAAATTCTCCCACATCTAATTGAATTATTTCATTAAATTTATTTGCTAATGGCAAACCTACCACAGGTCTTGGTGGAGTTTTCTTATATTTTTTACATATTTCGCATTCTTTCACAATTTGTTCCAATTCTTTTCTTACATTATTCAAAAATCTTCTTCTTTTATTTGTTTTTGATTAGCATTCTTTATTGTTTTAAATAATTTTTCTATTCCACAATGAGCAAATTGTCTATGTAGCTTTTTTAATTTTTCTTTTCTATCTTTTTCTTTTATCCAATTTTCTTTAAATTGACTAATCCAACATGTTTTCTTTTGTTTTCTATTCAATAGTATGCAGGAATGTCCTCCTTCATTATCAAATGTCTGTATTTTCTGTAGATTAAGATCACAAATATCAACAGTTCCATCTTCAATGTTAATTTTTAATTTCATTCTTTTCATTGCTGATTTACCTAATAATAAAGGTATATCACCCTCTAATACATTGATTTTTAAATCAAAACTCTTTCCTTTGATTTTACAAGGCAATAATATTTCTTTTAATATTTTATATTCTGTTTTTCCAAATACAAAACAACCATTTTTAAATTTTTGTGTGTCATCTATATATTGTAATTCTTCCTCAGTTAATCCACTAATCAATTTTGTTAATCCTAATTCTCCAATTACTGTTTCTATACTTCCTGTATCTATAATAGCCATTACATCTTCTTGATATTTAATTTCTTTAGATTCATTACATTCTTCATTCTTATTGAAAAATGTTCTATTTAGTTTTCTTTCTTCTAAATCTCCCTCTAATTCATTTCTTCTTTCTTCTTTTTCTGTATTAATAATAGAGTTAATTTTTTCTAAATATAGTTTTTCATTATTTCTTTCTATGAAAAATATAGATTTATTATTTTTCTCTTCTATTGTTTCATTTTCTTTACAATTTTTCATTATGTGTTTTTTTTTACATTTCCAACACACATTATTATATTCTTCATTCCAATAGCAATCTTCTGTTTTATGATTATTCCGTTTACAAATACCACATTTATTAAAATTAAATGTTCTTTCTCTCCAGTAACATTCTTCAGTGTTATGATTATTGTATTTACATATTGTGCAAAATTTATTTTTATTATACCAATTTTCATTTTTAGTGCCTTCTTTTTCTACAATTTCACATACTGATTCCATCATATTTACAATTGATTCTTTAGTTGTTAGGAAAATATTTGTTTTAATTCCTTCAATCTTATTTATAATTAACTTTCTTTCCATGTCCTTCATATTAGAGTTACTAATTAATTGGTATGAATGAACCTTATCACTTATTTTAATGTCATCCAGTTTTTCACAATCTCTTTTTGCTTTATCATACCTTGCTACATATTCTCTGAAAGATTCTCCTTTTCTTTGTTGCATATTCAATAGTGTTTGTACTTTAAGATAACTTTCTTGTTCTTTATTTCTACTATATCTTTCTTTTAAGGTACTTATAATTATTTCTACTCCATTTTCTGTCCATATTTCTTTTTCATTTAATGACATAATTACTTCTAGTGGTTCTCCTGCTAAACCTCCTATTATTTGTGCTATTTTAGTTTTTTCCTTTTCTTCAGATACTTCTCTCCATACTTTTAACTTGAATAAGTATTCTTCAAAAGATTCTTCTTTTTTTCCACTAAATTTAGGTGTTATTAAATTCATTTTTCTTTGTTCATTTGTTACTCCTTTTTCTTTACTATCTATCAGTTCTTTTATCATGTCGGTTAGTTTATCCATTGTTATTTTTAGAATTTCTTTTGCAGTATTTTCATCTTCTTCTTTTGACATTTTGTTTGTTTATTTTATTAGGTCTAATTTGTTTATAAAATGTTTAAAGTCAAATATAGTTATTCTTACCATTCAATTTCTTTTTGAAGATATTCCTGGTTGGAGTTTTTATTTCCATTTTTGAATTTGGATTGAAGATGTCAAAAATTGGTGGTGATATAAGTTTCTTTTTCTTATTCTTGATTTATATATTTTTCATATATATCTTCTTTTATTTATTCCGTCTTGTTCCTTATTATTTGTTACTTTTTATATTTTTTATATACTTTTACTTTTTTATAATTTTTAAATTTTATTTCTTTATTTTTAACTATAAATTACTTCTTAAAAATTATAAACAAATTTTCACCTATATTATAATAATTCTATATCAATTTTTGCTGGAATGAGAAGAAAGGATTAAAAGAATTATCAATATATATATATATATATATATATATATATTATTATTATATACTATATATATAATATATATATATATATATATATATATATATATATATATATATATATAATATAGTATATATATATATATATATATACTATATATATATATAATTATATATTATATATATATCACGTCCCATGTCCCGCATTGCTGAAGTGTGGTGTTGGTAGTTGAAAGGTTTTGAGCTTATCAACAATTTACGGAAAGCTATAGACTTGATAGGAGGGTTCAGCAACCATTGCTATTCAGACGAAGAGATTTAAAATTTCTTCAAATGACTCGACGAATTCGAGAAGGGTAGCTTCACCTTTCTAGAAATTAAAGTTTAAATTTTTCCTTTTTTTAATTTTGCCTTTAATATATATATATATATATATTATATATATATAACTATTTATTATATATATATATATATATATAATATAATATATATAATATATATATAATATAATATATATAATATAATATATATCGCGCAATTTTGTCTGATAGTTTTTCTCCTATCTATCTGACCTACTGTATGTTTATATAGGCGTTTTCGTTTTTATTTGTGCTTACGAACGTAAGAAATGCTCGAGTTTGCGTTCGTTTTTGTTAAACCGCAAAATCGTAAAAAATGCTTAACAAACGTAAGGAATTTCCTTAATTCTATAAGGTTGCTATTTCCTGTGATTGCGGAATTTAGCACGTTCTTACGAAAATGTGTAAATGAAAAAAAATGACGGCGTGGTAGGCCCGTTTGACCCGTTTGGAATTTGATGAATATTTTCATCCCCCACCACACACCACCATCTGCTTTAAATCTAATTTCTTCCAGAATCGATAAACTCAATCACAAATAGTTGATCAAATTTTTTGTAATATAAATCATTTGTTATTTTTTTTATTTCTGGATTATCCCGAAAACGTGAATTCATTTCCACCAGTGATTTCAATTGTTTGCAGCATGCGAGTTAACGTAGCTTGCAACTGTTCACGGTTTTGCAGGAAATGCAGGCAATTGTACAGGCAATCAGGAGTGCAAAGAGTCTTATGGACTATTAAAAGTGTAGGTTTAGTGTTTTATATAAAACTATTCGCAAGTTTCTAAGTTCTTCACCTTTAGAAGTATTTCGAAGAATGGAGAATTTTGAAGAGATATACGGGTGACTATTGAGGTCATAGTGATCTCAGACAGCTAAATTCTCTGGTTGAGAGATTGGGAGATTAGTTCGAAAGGAAATGCCCATGCTGTTGAAGGCTCGCATCTTTAGTTGTAGGAAAGTTTGACCTACATAGTCGATGTTACAGTTAGCACATTTATATTTGTAAACGATGTGTGACCTCAGTTCATGGGGGATGCTTTCTTTAATCTTAACGAAACTGCCAATTGAGTTGTTGTTAATAAAAGATATAAGAAACTTGCATTGTGGAAGGTTTTGTTTAAGATATTTCTAATCTGAAAGTGAAGATCATTGAAAGGGGTCCAATGCATGGAAGCCGAGCATAAACAGGAACTTAGGATCATTCATATGCAGTAGTTTTTAGGGCGATAAAGTTATCGAGAATGTGTAAACAAGCTTATCAAACGTTAGCAGGGAAAAAGGCTAAACTAGAAATTTATCAGAGAAAGGGGATTGTTCATGGAAAACTTCCAATCAGAAACAAATAACAAAGGTTTGTGTATGCGGGACCTTGGAACCGCAATTTTATGATTAAAGGAGATAGAAATTAGAAATACAGAAATTAGTTTCAAGTAAAGTATTTGTGGGCTTGCGATAAATAGAAGTGGCAAGTCCACTAATACTTTACATGGGATTAATTTCTTTAAGTTCTATATCCTTTAATCATATATTTAATAATACGAAGCGTTTGCGATAGAATGAATTTTAGTATTTTCTTTCTTGCTTTTAATTTAGACCGTTTTCGTTTTTGTCATGTCATTTGTGCTTACGCTCGATAAGAAATGCTCACTTAGTAGTAATTTCCTGTTTCAGGGTTCACACTTTCTGGAAAGTCAGGGAAAAAAATCAGTCAGGGAACGTCAGTTAAGCGTTTTTAAGATATGCTGAAAGTCAGGAAAATTCCAAAAAAGTCTGGGGAAAATTTTTAAAAATTAAAACATTGAAGAATGATCCATGGACCAAGTTACATATTTTTTGATATATTTTTTTCCTACTGTATAATTGTGGATGAAAGATGTATCTTGATAAAGTGAACTGAAAAGGATGGGAAGAGAATGACATCCCATAAATTACTTCTATCCTTTTTCTTTATATTTTAGTTCACTATTACCTACTATTCCTTCTAATTCTGTCCGTAGAGGTTTGTTGCAAGTTTCCATCCTTCCGATTGCAAGGTGTTGGTATACGGAATGTGTTTTAGACTGTATGACTTGTGACTTATGACTTAATCTGTTTATATCTTTTTCTTTTAGGAATTTATACTTTCTTTTTTTTTCTTTTTCTTTTTTTTTAATAGGTTTGACGAAGTGATTTTGGATTTTTGTATTTTTGTGCAGTTGACAGTCGAAAAACCTCTCAAACCAAACATTACAAAATGTTTGTCAACCAAAGATGGTATTTTCTAAAATGCAACTGGCTTTTTTAAAATCTTTCAATTAGAAACGTGAATTATTTACGAAAAAGTTCCAACGTCAGACCCACTGTTTGGTCCATTCCTGTACAGATTTACAATGTTCGTACTAAAACTTATGGAAAGATTATTTAAGTCGCGAGTAAAATGCTGCTACAACAACTAAAGCCTTTTTGTATTAGCATTTACATGCAAAGGCAATTTGCATGATGTAAAAGGTATTAATCTTGGATTTCAAACAAAAAAACTTCTCAAAGAATCACTTCGAATGAAAGTAATATCCTAAAATTCAAACTTGAATGCCAGACTGTGCTAATCAAAATGACAGAAAAGATATTAGAAAGATGTCCTCTGAAGTACAAGCCTGTCCAAGGACTCTCATCATTGGATCCTAGTATAATTTTTCATCAGCCAGACAAGGGAAACACAGACTTGCCATTTAAATTGCTAGGGCATTGTACACCAATAACTGAATCACAGATTCTGTTGCTGATAAAGCAAAAGAACAATACACCTCTACTTAGCAGTGAAGCTCATTCTACCCTTGAATTAAAATTCAAAATATTTTTGGATGGTGACTGTCCTTCTAAGAGACTTGATGAATTTTTTTCTTCTATAGTACCTGGAAATCAATGTTATGCGGAATTGTGGCAAATTTTTAAATTAGGACTGATATTTTCCCATGGAAATGCAACAGTGGAAGAAGGGTTTTCTGTAAATAAAGCAATTTTAGTAGAGAATCTGAAAGAACATAGTCTGATTTCTCAAAGAACAGTGCACAATGCTATTAAGATCTCATGAAATATTCATAAAGTTCCTATCACTCAACAATGTTGACAAATGTAAGAGCTGCCCATAGGAAATAAAAAAAAAACATCTAAAAAAAAAAAAAAAAATTATTCATACAGATCCGATAAACTTGACGAGCAATGACAAGTATGTTAAAACAAAGCTTTGACAGAAGAAGAAGCTATAAAATCAAAAATTCAGATGCTTGAGAAGAAAAGTTAACCTAAATCTCCCCATTTAGAACTTTTGTGATCACAGTGGACGTTATTCACCTAGGCTATTAATGTAAGCTTTAAATTTATTTTCTTTTTGTATAAATAAAACTGTTTACTTTTGGAAAAAATAAAAAAAAAGCGTTGGACGGCTATGGGGAAGGTATAGATCGATTACTAAAAAAAAAAAATATTTTTTAAATTCATCCATGATGATGAAACAATTTAAAAAGTAAATTTGCATTAATTTAATGTATGAATTGAGTAAGAGGGGGCAAAAATGATTAATAGATATTTATACGCCAAAAGATAACGAACACGCTGGTCAGCGGAAAATTTGCGAATTTGGCCAGGATAGTCAGCGAATTCAAATTCAAAATTTCAGTGTGAACCCTGATTTTAAATGACCGGCGTATTTCGGCTGGTTTACTTTTTGTTTCTTAAATAATTGGAAATCACGATGTTGTGTGGAGCCGTGTTTTGAATAAACAGAAATAAAAAAAATAACAAAATTTTTTTTTTTTAATAATGGATCACTATTGTGATGGAGTTTATCATTTGGAAGAAATTAGATTTAAAGCTGATTTTACTTGAATGAAACATTCACCAATTCAGACACCAAGCCGCCATCTTTGTTTGTTTACTTTTTTTCGTAAGAACGTGCTTAAAATCGGCAAGACGAGAAATAGAAACTTTACAGAATTAAGGAATTTCCTTACGTTTGGTGAGCATTTCTTGCGATTTTGGTAAGTTTGGACAAACACGAAAGCAAACTCGAGCATTTCTTACGTTTTCGTAAGCACAAATACAAAAAAGAAAAAGGCTATATATATATATATTTATATATATATATATATATATATATATATATATATATATATCTATATATATATATATTAGGCCATAATTTATAGGAGTAAAAGTATCGTATCGTATCGGGTTCGGCAAAATTTTGGTATGCGGTATCGGCTCGGTATCGGTAGTGAAAATTGTGAGTACTTGTAATCGTATCGTATCGGACGAAATTTTGGTATCGGTGCAACACTAATATATATATATATATATATATATTATATAATAGTATCTATATATATATATATATTATACTATTATATATATATATTATATATATATATATATATATATATATATATATATATATAATATATATATAAAGAGGAGAGAGAGGAATTTTAAAAATAGTTTTTTCAATTAAATCGTCATCGTCGTCATCGTCATCGTCAAAATCGGCATTTGTCTCTAGATCGTCATCGTCATCGTCATCGGCAAAAATTTCATAATCGTCCTATATATATATATATTAGTATATATATATATTATATAAGGTATATAATATATATATATATATATATATATATATATATATATATATAACTAATATATATTTATATATATATATATATATATATATATATATATTATATATATATATATATGATATATATATATATATATATATATTAGGTATATATATATAATATATATATATACTATAAAATAGTTTGTTTGAAGTATCTATAAACTTTGATGCATCCAATTTAAATTTGGGACCTCGTTTTTTCTTAAAATAATTCACAAGTTGATAAAATTGTTTTAGGATTATTTAATCTCATTTGAATAGCTGGTGAAGATATAGGATAAACGTTGTATTTTACCCATAAATTAAATAGTTCTTCAGTTACTTCCCTTAAAATACTTTCTTTTTGGAAATCTTCAAAATAGAGGTAGCTATATATATATATCTCAATTACTTGCTTTAAAGTTGGAAGTCTTCCTCGTGTAAATTCTTTTGATGGCTTATAACATTCATCAGTAAGATACTTATTTGTAGATTTTCTTGTAGTCATAACTCAAAATTTAGGTATTTACTAAGAATAACTAGGTAGCTATATAAATAGATAAGTAGGTATTAATAGTTAAGTTATATTTCTGAAAATTTTGATAAAAATTTAATAAAAATGAAAAAATACTGTATATATTTCTGTAAATAACTTTTAAAATGAAAGTTCTATGAAAAAGTGTGATATCACAATAAATGCTTAAAATTAAATTCTGCATCCTTTTGTGTAAAACTTTTGTTTGAAGCATGATTAGAACAAAAGTTAAGGTCATTTTTATACACATGACATGAACAAATTTCGGATTTTTTGAATAATGAGACTTAACATGATGTGAGTCGACTAAAAATGGTGACCACAAATTTTTTTCTTCATAAATGTTGTTTTTACAACAAAAGCCAGGTACTAGGCTGGGTGTGTTTTTGTTTGAGGATTTTCAGCCCACCCTACTCTAAGGATTGAATTTTTAAAATTTGTATAAGTATCTTTGGAAAGATCGTATTTGAAATTTTGACCTTCAAAGAAACCACAATCTATAGTTCTAGGTATAGATTCACCTAAATGAGTGCAAGAATTTATTTGAGGGGTTGCATTTTGAACCACCATAAATTTTAAACGGTTTAATTTTAATTTAATTAAGCACTGATACTGAATTTGCCTACACAACTTATCCTTATGAAACTCAAGAATGTGGGAGTCCACCTCATTGTCATTATTAAGCTTTATAATATTTATATCCTTTTGTTTAATTTCTTTTAACAAGGACTCTACTTCCTCAACAAGATCTTTTACATAAACTGCATAATTGTTTTTATATTTAATTAATAGTTAATTTTTTTCAGTCATTTATTTCAAATATTTAAAAGGTATATCAGTGCAAATCTTGAATAAAATGCAACTAGACTCACTAATATTGAAGCATATAGTTGTTATTATTGCATATTAATAATTTTTAAAATCTCTCAAATTGTTAAAAATAATGGCTAAAATTAAAAACCCACTAAAACTTTTTTTTTTTTTTTTTTTTTTTTTTTATTTGCATTTCTTTTTAATGACAACCCTGATATATATATAAATGATTTAGACCAGGGACTTAAATGTAAGGTTTCTAATTTGCAAATGATGTTTTAGCATCACTCTAGAGGGAATAATGATGATGTATAAAGATTTAAAATGATCTTGATAAACTTCTTGTGGTGGGCAGATAAGTGGCAAATGAATTTTAATAGTAAAGTGGATTGGGACACTGTCTTATTGAGCGGAAAAGGGTTGCTTCTTCTCTTAGTAAGGCTTCTGAATTATCTTTTGGAAGAATGGTCTTTAACAAGGACAATGTTTATGGCTTGCATGTGTTTTGTGGTAGTTCAAAAACTTCTTATGGATTTATGTATGCATGTTCTGATGATGTTTCTAAATTAGTCTTTTCTAAGACTAAAATGGCACCTTTGAAAGAGTTAAGCATTGCATGCCATTAGCTTATGGCTGTTGTACTTGTATCTAAGTGCTTGCTTAGTATACTCTTCCTTTGAAGATATGTTTAAATTTGTAAATTCTGGTAATCAATGCCCAGGTGGTGCTCTGGCTGTTAACAAATAACCCTAAATGCAAGTCTAAACTGGCTAAAAATAGTCTTAAAGATATTGAACTTGCCAAAAATGAGTTATTTTTTGAATTTAAGTTTTATATTTCAGGTACACTGATACAATCTAATCCTGCTGATTTATTAACCAAAGGTGTATCATTTAAAAAATTCAATGATACTAAAAACAATTTTGGGAGAATTGGCCTCCCTTTCTAGCAGGGTTGTGGAGTCGGTTCAAAATTTTCCGACCACTCCACCCTCTTCAAAATTACCGACTCCGACTCCGACCTCTTGAAAATTCACCGACCCGACTCCACCCTTTGAAAATTACCGAATCCGACTCCACCCATATTAAAAATTCAGCATATATATATAGATATATATATATATATATATATATATATAGAGAGAGAGTATAGAGTATATATATATATATATATATATATATATATATATATATAGTGTATATCTGTATATAGGTATATATATATATATATACCGGTATATATATATATATATATATATATATATATATATATATATATATATATATATATATATATATATATATATATATATATATATAGTATATATATATATATATATATATATATATATATATATATATATATATATATATATATATATATATATATATATATATATCTGAAGGTTTTTGTTGTTACCCTGTGTTAATGTATAGTAGTGAGACTATGGTCTGAATAAGAGGTATAGATCTAAAGTATAATGTGTTCAGATGGATAATCTTAGGGGCTGCTGGGTGTGAGAGAAGAATTGATAAAATGAGGAATGAAATATATTAGAGAGTATGTGATGGGAAATAAGGTAGATTAGAGAATCAACAATTATTTTTCATTTGGTTTGGCCATGGAAAGGATGGATGACAGTTGGTTGGTTGTTTGGATATAATGTTTAGTATGCAGGGAATCTCTGACTTGGCTGGGGAGATTGAGGAAAAAGTGGAGTGAGTCACAAATTGATCTCAGTTGAGAGAATCTGAGTTTATAGCAGTGTTTTTGTGAGAGGGTGTGGTTGTGGGCCCACCTGGGTTAAGGGTGAACCCTCACGCTTTAGATGCCATATTGAGGCGTGAAGCCTCTAGGATGGATTTTCTTACTGCAACGAGTTCTCACTAAAGGTATAAGGGGCGGTAAGGTTTGAGCTTTCTTTTCAGCTTTCACATATTATTCTATTACTTTCTCTGTTTCCAGTGTGATGCTACGCACCTACCCCAGTCTTGTGAGAGAAGGTAGTACATAATGATGATTATATATATATATATATATATATATATACATATATATATATATAATATATATATATATATATATATATATATATATATATATATATATATATATATATATATATATATATATATATTATTTCAATAAAGGGTAGGGTCCAATATTTTTTTTGGGCTTGAGCCCAATTTTCACCCCCCTTAAAATTTTAAATATAATTCTTAATTTTCAGCCAATTTCGATGGGAAAAAGCAAACTGTAGCTTTTTCTGACCTCTAAAACGTCGTTTTTGAATGTTTTTCTGTGTCTGTAGTCATTCTTTAAGAATTTTCATTTTTTCAAAATCTTTGTTTTTGACATTGTTCTTTTCAACTTTTACCATTTTTTTCGAAATGACTTTAAACTTGAAATATACATAGATGGGTCCATTAGCTACAAAATACACGAAATGAGAAATCCCCCTTCTAAAGAAAACATTCCTAACTCCTTCAGCCTCTCCCCATAGCTCCTATTACCCTCAAAGCCAGAAATCATCCCTGTTGCTCTAACTTTACACTCTCTTCAACATACCTAGGTCTTTTTCTTAAATAAGGAGCCCAAACTCTTGCCAATACCCTAATATTGACCTAAAATATTGATATATACAGCTATTTATAACTTTGTTAGTTTTGAAACCATATTACGATTTATTATACTTAACATCTTATTAACTTTATTCCTGTTTCCAAACACTCGACAGTTAGTTTCTAGATTGCTGCTTATACCACATCTAAATCTTTTTTTGGTCCACAGACTCAAGCCAATCCCTATTCATACTAGTTAAAACTTTTATTTGAGTTACCTAAATGAAGAACCTTGTACTTTTTACTATTAATTAAAATTTATTTGCCACTTATCTGTCGACCTAAGAAGTTTATCAAGATCATTTTGAATCTTTATATATCCATCATTATTCTTTACTAAGGTATCCACAGTCCTGTGTTGTAATTCTGTTGAAGCCACTTTACACAGCTCATCTAAATTATATATATATATATATATATATATATATATATATATATATATATAAAAATATATATATATATATATATATATATATATATATATATATATATATATATATATATATATATATATATATATATATATAGCATATATATATATATATATATATATATATATATATATATATATATATATATATATATATATATATATATATATATATATATATATATATATATATATACATATACATATACATATATATATATATATATATATATATATATATATATATATATATATATATAGAGTATAGTATATATAGTATATATATAGTTATATATATATATATATATATATATATATATATAAAATGTATATATATATATATATATATATATATATATATATATATATATATATATTATGTCCCAAAAGTAAAAAATTTGATGTCGTGATTTAATTATGTATTGACTTGCCTGGAAATTACAAAATATCCCTTCAAAGTAAAGTATTAACCTTGCGAGGTTACAGCGCTTCCAATGTTTCTTCCATTTTTCATAGTAGTACCGGAAGTCATTTTCCATGAAGTGTGTTTAGTTCACGTTTTACAGTATTTTTTTTCCATCGTACCAAAATGATGACCATACAACTTCACTTTCAACTTAGGGAAGAGGTAGAAATCGAACGGAGCTAGATCACTGTATGGAGGATGTGGAAGTACTTGAATGTTTTTGTTCGGCCAGAAATTCCATAATTGAGAGCTTAGTAGATAGCGTTATATATATATATATATATATATATATATATATATATATATATATATATATATATATATATAAAGTATATATATATATATATATATATATATATATATATATATATATATATATATATATATATATATATATATATATATATATATATATATATATATATATATATATATATATATATATATATATATATATATATATATATATATATATATATATATATATATATATATATATATATATATATAAACACATACATAAACTTACATATAGTGTCATATACTCAATGAATGAATTATTCTTAAAAATATAATAGCATCGCCAGGTCTTCCTTCATTTTTCCTCCTTTAGGTCTGATTTTATAATGCTAAGAGCAGAAAAAGCCGTTCAACGCTAACTTGCTTTGGATGTAGATCAGTAACAGCAATTGCAGCTTCTTGTACAATGTCTGGATACTTATCGATGGTCTCTTCTAATTTAAGCTTCTAAGTTATATCAATTTTTTCAACTTCTTTCAGTGTAGCAGAGAAATTTTTTAAAGTTATGGAATATTGTGTACAAGGATGAGGAAAAACCTTGACCTTTTTCTTGAATCGACTAAACTCTTCAATATCTAGAAGCTTTTCATACTCATCTTCTGAGCTTTCTGAAAAATGACTTGGGAAGGTAGTAATGGGGATAGTTGTAGTTTCATTACTTACAATATGTTCAGATGTATTCTTTTCTTCTTGAACTTCTTGCAACCTTTTAATGCAAATGGTCACGTTGCAAAGTGCAGATTTAGCTTTTTGTTGTTGATCTTCATTTAAGCTTACCCTGTAGATAGGAATTAATATAAACAGTAGCTAGTATAGAATACCATTGTCAATGAGAAATTTCTCTTCGTACCTTGGAGTTTATTATTTCTTCAGCATCTTAAATATAGATGGTATAAGGTTGAAGGTTGAATTCATTAGAATATAATCCAAATTGAAACATAAGGTGCAAGTTAAAAAAACTTCGAAGTTTGCAATTGCATTTTGTGATGTGTGTTGAAGTGAGTGAACTTGTTTGAAGCGATTGAAGTCACTCACAGAGTCACAATTCATAACTTTGTCAGCTCAAAATTTCTGATTCCAACTCTACTATCTTGAAAGTTACTCCGACCTCTTGAAAATTACCGACTCCGACTCCACCCTCTTGAAAATTACCGACTCCAACTCCGACTCCACTCTTTTCAAAATTACCGACTCCGACTCCACCCTCTTCAAAACTACCGACTCCGCGACTCCGACTCCGACTCCACAACCCTGCTTTCTAGTCTATTGATTTTAAAAAATGGCCTACACATTAATTGATGAGCTTTCCCCTGAGTGCAAACATAAGTCCTTTGTACACTGTAATATAGCTAATGCTGTTGATAAGGATGTCTTAGACATTGAAAAGTTTTCTTAGTTGTATATGTGGATTAAAGTGATTGATGCTGATCCCCCCAAGTGTGCTATGCTTTGTTGGATTATGTGTATGTAACTTGCATGTTTTAAAAAAGGAGATTAATTTCCTCAAAACTAAAGATAATTCTGAGCTTGTTTCACTCAGAGTCAACAGTATTGCATATGTTTGTCATTTAATAGGTCTTTCTGTTACTGTGAGTTACCATATGATTTTAAAATTGCTTACATTAAGGCAATTATTTTTACTGGGACAGCTTTTATAGGCCCTTGTGGCTCCTAACTGTCTCCACCTTTTGTATTATAGGCGGCTTGCTTGTAAATTTTCTGCTTAGGTATTATAAGTCTATTTGTAAATATTTGCTCTTATATATTATTAGGCTTACTTATTTAAATTTTTATATTGTAAATTACTTGTATGGTGTGGCTAATGCCATTCTACTTTTCTTTGCGATTTATTGCATTTAAATTTGTTTAGGATTACTGTCCAGAGTTATCCACTTTAAATTTGATTTAAGACTTCTTTCCTTGGGTAGTTATCTTTTAAATATTGCTTAATTGTTTCTACATAAAAACATTCACTTAGTTAAATGAATTAATTAATTAGTTTGAATAATTTATTTCTACTAAAAATTTATATTGATTGGGCTTGTTTGAGTTTAATTTGGTTAAACTTGAGCTATGCTCAGCAGCGTTAATTTTATTGTTTTTTAAGCATTGCTGCGCATTAATTAGTTGCTTTTTTTTTTTTAAATGTATTTTATTTTATATATATATATATATATATATATATATATATATATATATATATATGAAGG
>JABUQX010116909.1:0-22765 GCA_015478945.1 Trachelipus rathkii
GGGTTTTTAAATAGCAAAAGAGCGTAAAGTATTTTTATTTGCATCACTATTTAAAGTAACAAAGACTGTTGATACTATTGCACTGAATTGAATAGAGTGAAGAAAGATAGAATTTGGACGTTTATAGAATGAGAGCAGTTGGCAAAATAGTCATTACTTGTTCAGGAAAGAGGAAAGGTGCTTTAATTTGGAGTTTATTAATAGTTCCGAGGAGTTTCGAATTATCAGGATACGGTTACAGAGTGTGAGTGTAAAATTCTGTGTATTATTAATAAATATATATAATATAATACAGAGTATAATAAAGATGAAATTTTTGCTTATTGTAGTATTGTGCGCCCATTTCGCATTAATTTTCTGTAAGACTATATAATTGTGAGAGTGGTCTCCACATCATTGAAGAATATACGAAGAGAATAGTTAATATAATGACATTAAGATTCATCGGATGTTCTTATGAGATAACTGTCTTCTAAATTTCAGTAATTCAGAAAAAGCGCTGAGAAACCCGCAAATGAGTGGTATATTGATATAATTAATCTAAATGAACACTTAAAATATATGCCGTCTCTCTTGATATCGATATCCCATCAAAAAATATACACAATAGCCTGAGCTACTATTTTATATGACGTTGCAGCCAATTTGCTGTATATTATTAGAATACATTCTATTTATAGCATGTAGAAACTAAGACGTATAAGAGCTTAGCTGTCAAAACTTCAGTTCTTACAATACACCTAGATACCTCAATGTATTCTATAGGTTAAAACCTATTCATAATAAATTAATTACCTATAACGAGATGAGTTTTATAGAAAAAGAAGGAGTTGATTCTCAACAAAGTGAAATTGTGTTATAATAATGTTATTTATTATGAGCGAAATGTATAATTTAGAGAAATTAATATTAAGATAGAATTCCATTAACCATAAGTTATTCGAGTCTCGTGACTTGAGGTATCGTACAAGGTTTTCAGCAAATTATTATTTTAGAAAACTCGAGAGAGAGAAGTAAAGTTCCCGTGATTGACTGGAACCGCTCCAAGACTTGCTTGTAAAAAAGCTCACCCGAGAAATGCAACTAGTAATCTACTACTTTCCATGATACGCTTATTTTCATTTTCTAATACAACTGCTTTTCCCTTCTCGTCTTCATCTCTCGTCCTCTCTTCTCTTCTCTCATTTACTTATCTCATCTTCTCTCTTCATCTCTCTCTCTATCAATCAGGCAAGTGCCCATTTTCAACTCCAATTAGTCGATTGATCGGCATTCAGATTCACAGTCGCTGACTGAGGTGGTCTAATTTCTCAGTAGCTCGCTCTTAGGTGCACTTCTTTTTTTCCTAGGCGTCATATCGTCCCTTAAGTGGGTACGTCTCCATTCTTTTCTTCTGATTTTTGTAATTCACCTACGTTTAATGTTAGTAGTGATATAAAGGAGAGCTGTGGTATGAGATTGTGCACCGAGGAAGGGGAAAACTCATTGGGCATATTGGAGTGTATCGTGATCGTATCCTACTAACACATCCGAAACTCCTCATGCTCAGTAAGAGGGTATCAATCCAGTCGCTTATCGGATGCGGCTACTTCAGTCTCTCTTCTCACTCTTCTATCTTCTTCTAGCTATCTTAATCTCTCATCTATATATTACTGTATTATTTATGATCTATCTCCTCTCAATTATATATATATATATATATAATATTTAACGATAGTATATATATATATATATATAATATCATAAATGGCATCTACTATATATATTTAAATTTACATATTCAATAATATATGTATAATACAGAATACTTTAATATAATCTAAACCTATATCACATATATTAATATTATATTATATTATAATATGATATATATATATATATATATATATATATAATATATATATGATATATATATATTTAATATTATATATATAATATATTAGTGAGGACCTCTATATATATATATATATATATATATATATATGAGTTACCGGGGGTCAGTATGGGAGGAGTATTATTTGCCGGGGCTGAGGGGCCGGTGAGCCGGGGCCGGGACTCGAGGGCCATCAGGGGTATGCTCTAACTTTAGCCGGGGCCGGGGCCGAAGGGCTCTAGGGGCCTTGGGTGACCGGGCGATTATTTATGCTTAAAATTGATAGCAAATTTTGGAACCACAAATTGAATTTACTTTTGATCAAAAACTTAGGAATGAAAATTATAATGTTAATTTCAATTTAATTAATTAATAATTTAAAATTATAAGGGTGAAAATTCATCCAATTAAATTCAAATTAAAAGATCCGAAATTATAAATAATTTTCTACGAAAGAAATATTTTATTGAGAGAAAATAAAATTTGATTTTATCTACGATATGGAATACCCTAGCTTCAGGTATAGATATAAATTATACACTATATTGCCATGTTGCTCAGAACTTCTAATATATATATATAGTAGAGACAATATTGAGTTTTACAATATCTTTTATTACGACTTAGTAGCTAAATATATTATTATATCTTGAAAATTGGGACATCCAAATTCGAACTTATTAGCTTCAATACATTTTTCTGTAGCACCTTTTCGAGCACAATTTTATCTCGTCTGATTTTTCATCACAGGATGTCGTACAGGCCTAGTACCTAGTATTTCATTGTGGTTCTTATTATTAATATTAGTAGATGTTATTTAAATAATATATAATTGTATAATAATAATATAGCAATTACAATAAAGATATGTATATGAATAAGAGAAGCAAAACAAATACTACAATAGAAGAGATATGTAGAGACTAGAGGATGATTAAATGGTATAAAATCTGAGACTTATCATCTAACTGATAGTGATTTAGAGAATTATAAAACCACGGAATACAGTTCCAATTAATTTGCAATTGAGAAAGTAAATCATTTGCGAGAAAAGAATATATTTAAGGACAATCCGAAGTTGTATTCGTTTCTTAGACAGAAATCACAGGAGTATTTAAATATTCAATACTCTCCACATAAGTATACCAAAACTTGGATTATTGGCTTGGAGTAGTGATAGTCTACTAGTTATAATGGGATTTTTATGCTGATAAATATTATTATTGTAATGGTTATTATATTATGTTAAGTTTATATATTTAAATAGGTTAATAAATAAGATTTTATTAATATAACGTAGTCAATAAAATAGGATTTTTACCTGTAACCTGTTATTAATTAATATATAATATAATATACATCGTGCTTAATATATATTCTACTACACATATTTTAAAATATTCCTATAGATAAATATTTTATCTGTACTAGTATACTTTCTTTGTCTACTGTTGATAATAATTTACCTTAAGAGACGTCAGTTTTGGCATTTCCGTATTAGTAAATTACTTAATTAAAATATGAACTATGTCAACTATTAATTAATATTGATTTTTGAGTTTTTTACCATAAACTCAAAGTAAAATAAGTAGGGGTATATTATAGATTCACTCACTTTATAAATTTATATATCCATAATCATGAATATAGAAATAAAAGGTTTATGTAAAAACTATTCTGTATTAGATTTTTAAGCGATCTATATTGTTTCACCCTCAATAAAAGATGATTATATATAGGTAAGAGTACATTGGGGCATCACACATAGCGCGCAAACAAATAGTTCTCTTAAGATCGGCCAATGAATATGGCGATAATGACGGATCAATTGATGTTTCATTGTTTAATATTTGAGCCATTATAATTTTAAATAGCTCTCTTAAAAATGTTAATATATGGATGGACTAGAGTGAATAATTTGGACTGCAGCAAGATAAAAGATCTTTGGCTGTGCTGGTCTACGTTTCATAATATTAAAAACCACAACAACTTTTAGTTATGTCCCTTACAAACCGTATTAACATCTTCATTTCACTAAAAATTGCGCAAATATGTACAAACACAAACTTTCTCGGCCTCGCAGTAACTGCGTGAAATTCCCCAACGTGTCTTCTCTATACTCTCAGTAATCATATATAAACACTTTGTGAAATTGACATCGATATGAACTCTAACACGAATTTTAATCATAGGTGTTTTGTATAAACACACCGAATCCCATAGAGAGACTGGCTACGAAAGACGAAAACTCATCTCGAGCTCCTTTAACACATCTTCCCTTAAATTTTAACAAATACTAGTACTTATTATATTCTCAAATCATTAGTTATTACCTCTATATCTGAGATTTCCAGAATATGTAGAATTGACATTATTCCTTGTTACTCCTTCTATATTCCATAATTCCTCATTATTTGTTCTAAAAAAAATTAATATAGTATATATACATACAAACTAACATACCCTAATGATGTTTCCTAAATATAATCTATTAGATTATAACTCATTATTTAATTCTATTATATCCTTCAGTTTTACACGTATATCATTCTTTCACTATTCCGAATTAGATAAAATGCCCTGGCATCCAACTATAACTCTATACTCACTTCCTTGCGATACCCATTTAATCACTAGCCGTAATTTATTGAGAATCACTAAGGATCATATTTACTATACTAATATTTTGGTGCAAGCTCAAATAATTCCTTCACGTTGACTACAATCTATACTACATTGGCTAGTTTCTCAAATCATTTCTTGCCCAAACACAAAATATATGCTGTCTCACTTGTCATCTTATATCTATTTTCCTCCGATGCTTATTCGTATATGCTCTATAATTTCCACCTACCTTCCTCTTCGCATAAATGAGCACAATAATTACCTATCCAGTACCATACATAAATTTCAATCACATCCATCAATACTTTATCTACAATCAGTCTCTTAACTAATCTATACCCTGAGTTCGTTTTGATCTATTATATATTCATAACACAAAATGTCATTTTATTACCCAAAAGCAACATCTCTAAAAGAAGGTACTACTTATGAACCTTTTTTCCACTGTCAAAATCACGCATACACATACCTATTATTATATCTCTAATCTCGATTTCACCATAACTCATTACAATTATTATATATTTCGTTCTAAATTAACAATCTTTATTAACATTCATATTTGAATATATATCTTACCTATATATGCATCATACTCTCATCTAACTAATTTGCAAATGATCTGATATATAAATAAAAATTTCTACTAAACCGCCCTAAGAATGAATAGTAATACATCTCCTCATCTTCCCAAAGCCTGTATATATTCACAATCCCTCACTGCATATACTATGCAAATATCTATAAGGATGCATATACTTATTGAAGAAGCATAGGTTATTTGACACAAGAAGATATAACTCATACAACATTATCAAGATGACCTGCAACAAAGGACAGCATATAATTCTGACTATAACAAGTCACTAATGGCGTAACAACGATGGCCACTTCTGATATCTCAATATCTAATACAATATTACCAAGATTCCATGATCTAAGAAAAATATCGAATTATCCACTACGAGCCAATTCGGCAACATCATTAGGAAATCTACTTTTGCATTTGATAATATATATATAGTTAATCACCAACAATAAATACTATACTTAAATGAGGAAACTTGACTTCGATTATATAAAACATGAAAGATCAAGAATTTTATATACACGAAAATGAATATATTCTGAATAATAGTATATATCTATATAATATTCAATTCAAATAATTTATTATCAAACAATCAACGACATTATTAGTCAAGAAAAATAGCAAGACTCAACTTGAAACTAACACATGGAAACTGATTGAAGAAATCACCAAGAATACCGAAATTGCATCCACGCATTCACCTTTAGGTATACCTGGAAGAGGTTATTTCTAGTACGTGTACGTCTGGGACGGAAATACTTAGCACTTTCGCTTTTAATCCCAATTTTACCATTTCATATAACAAATAAAGTTGTCTCTTTAGAGAAGTGTCAAAGGCTTTGTTAATTAATTATGTGTTATATATATATCTCTTAGTTCTCAAATAAATAATGAAGCCTCGTTTAATATATATTGCACCCCATAAGATCAAATAAAAGATATCCAATGGGTTACCTCTATCTCACTAATGTGTATATAATATATATATACTATATCTTACCTGGATTCATATATTTAATAATAAATATAGTTATAATATAAGTTAATAGTTTGACTTATATAGATATTAATATTTAATCTCTTAATATATATATATTAATAATATATCTCTATATATATAATATCTTATAATATAATATCGTATTTCCTCTGAGTATATATATATATTATATTATATATATATATATATATATACTATATAGTTATAATATGCTATACTAATAATATATATTACTATAATATATCTATATATATATATAATTATATAGTTATTAATATATATATTATTATCGCATATTAAATAAATTAATTTATTGGTAAAAAAATCATTTTCGGAAAATATATATTTTATATAATTTAGTTTTTAGAAGATATTTATACTTCTTTTATAATTATACAAATAATAATACTACATATATTAATTATATTTGAGCAATTTTTGTCTTGTCACTTTCTCTTTGATTTCTGTTTTGATATATATAACATATCAAATATTTATTATGTTATAAAAAATATACAACGGTAAAAAAAAATTATAATATTTTGAGCCTATTAAATTTTAATGCTAGAAATACATAGTATAATTATTCCTAAAAAAAAATATTTATACTCATTTAGGTATTGTTCTTATATATTGGTGAGTACATGAAGCAGGTAGTAACAAAAGAGTAATTACATATAATTATATAAGGAATTAAAAAGTAGCTTTTAATTTTTGCTTTTGTTTTGATTTTAACGCCTCTACTCATATATATAATTTAGTGTAAATATAGTTAATCTATACCAATTTAACAGTTATAATACTCATCCTGCATTTGAAAACGCCGGTTTTTTTCGCTGATTTTTTGGTATCCGGGGCCTCAGGGGCGGGCGCTGGGGCGCTAAAAAAATGGCCGGGGCTGGCCGGGGCCGGCGCGCCGGGGCCTGGTGGCCCGGGGCCGAGGCCTCCCCTCCGGTTGGGGTCCTAACCTTTGCTCCATATATATACTAATGTTATTACCTCACTAATCACCTGGATGTTAAAAATTCTTCATCAGCGACATATATATATATAATATTATTAACTTAGGTTATATATATATATATATGTACGTCTATATAAATTTAGTATCATATAATATATACGTATATATAATATAATTATATATCATATATACATATATATATATTCGTAATATATATAGTATTTATAATATTCTATAATATATATATATATATATAATACTAATACTACTATATATATATAATATATATATACCTATATATATATATATATACTATCTATATATATATATTATATATTACTAAAATATATATTATTTCATATATCTGTGATATACTCCTCTTACTATATATATATTAAATTTAATATCATATTATATTATATAGTAATATATATACTTTATTTCACTATCATATTAATATATATATAACTACTATATAGTATATATTATATGTAATACTAGTATATTATATTATATATATATATATATTATATATCGTATATATTTTAGTATTTACTATAATAATTACTTACCTGTATATGATATAGTACTATATAATTATATATCATACCGATCATGTGTATGTAACAGCACTATATATGTACCGATATATATATAAATAAATTATAGTAGTAGGATATATTAAAAGTATATTACTCATATATATATATATTATTATACATATATATTATATATTACTCATATAATCTATTGTACATTAATGCATGTAATCATTTATAGAGACAATACACAGACATACATAAACTAACAATCCGAACATGCTCAGTAACGCGGGTAATCCTCATCGACATGTCGGATGCGCAGTATATACGTCTCTCTCATCCTCTCTTCTCTTTTTCTCTAATCTTTAATCCTCTCTCTCTTCTAACTCTCTCTCTCTATCTATCTCTCTCGTCTCTCTCTCTCGTCTCTCTCGGTCTCTCTCTCTCTCTCCGTCCTTCTCTCTCATCTCTCCTCTCTCTGTTTCTCTTCTCTCTTTCATAATTATAATTATTTATTATATATAGTATTATCTATATATATATTACTATCTTATATATATATATATATATATATATATCATATTAACTATAATTATATATACGTATACTCCTCATTAAAATTTGCATTCCTAAAATATATATATCTATATGTATACCCACATTATTATTATATACTGTATACTAACTCAGTATAGTCACTGTATTATCTCTATCATACATATTCCCTATATCTATATAGTCTATATATATTACGTCTCATATTACTATATATATCATTACTCACTTCATAACCTATATATCTATATATAATAGTATATACTATAATATATAGTATATTATCGGTGTCAGGGGGCCCCTCCCCATGGTGCCTTGGTTCGATTTTTTTTTCTAGCTCTCTTAATGGTATGGGGTTGAAATCTACTAATATAGGTTGACTATACCTGATATATATGATTATACTACATATATATTATTAATATAACTATATATATATATATATATAATATATATAATATCTATGTAATTCTTCTGCCTGTATATATAATATATATATATATAATATATACTATATAATATTATTAGATATATATATATCACTATATACTATATATTTATATATATCATATATAATATATTACTAATATATATAGTATATATTTATATATTATAGTTTATACAAAGGTGGGCATCGTTACTGGCAAAAAAAGTAAGAATTCCGTTATCGATTACTTTTCTCACATCAGAATCGACGTCTTAGAACTGACGTTACTCGAAAAAAACAGTATTGCGTTACCGTCGTTATTCCGTTCTTTGAAAAGAAAAAGGTAAATTACATGATTGTTACCAAAGTGCGTTACTCCGTTACCCTTTGGCTTTGTCAATATGACAATTAATTACTGTATCTAAAGAAGAAATTGGTTTGTGTATATTTAATTTTCAATATTATCATTATTATCCTCACGAAAAACTTACCCCTCAATGTAAGAACCCTAGCTGCACTGCAAGACTTAGTCCTTTGCATCCACCAACGATTTTAATTGCAACTAAGCCCACCGGGCACCTGCCATTACTACAACTTTCCTGACTCCACTCTGACATCTCGTTCCCTTTTCAATCCAATCCATATATACTTAAGTATTTAAACCCAGACACTTGGTTCACCAAGCTGCTCAACCATCCTAACGATAACTCACACCGAGGAACTGCTCCTCCACTTACAACCATAGCCTTACTCTTATCTAAGCTTACTTTCAGACATCTTCTTTTACACACCTTCTGCCATATCTCTCTCTACCAATCCTCTCAAACTCTCTAGTTTTCGCCACACAAAACCAAATCATTCCGCATATAAGGTAGGGCATCCTCCACTAATCTCCATTCTCCATCATTCTGACCGAGATTGTGGAGTCGGGAGTCGGAGTGTTGGGCGAGTTAGGTGGTAATCATTTGAAGAGAGTGAGTCGGAGTCGGGAGTCGGAAGCGGTGTCGAGTCGGAAATTTTGAAGAGATTTGAGTCGGAGTCAGAGTCTGAGACTGAGTCTGAGTCGGAGTCGGAGAAAAATTTACCGGATCGACTCCACAACCCTAATTCTAACACCATTCCTGCCCCCACCCTCTTAATTCTTTCATAAGCCATCCATATACAAATTGAATAACCAAGTAAGACATAGCACATTCCTGCTTCACTGGGCTATTAATAATTAAAACATTTATCACTTTCAGATACATATATTCCTTACACACGCTTATATACTTTTGATCTTCCATTCAGAAGGGCTTTTGTTATTTCAGTATTCAAATAACACCTGCAATAGAGCTTCCGTTTAATCAATTTAATACGCTGTTCCTGCAAAATACAAAAACATAAATAAGCAATTTATTCTTTCAACTCCCTCATCTTTCTCAATCATTTTTTCTATATAAAGATTTGATCCACACATCCTTACCTACTTCTAAAGCCCAACTTGTTCTTTCACAATTCAATCCTTCAAGCACCTCGAAGCCCATTCTTTTCGACCAAAATATAAGCTATATATCTTCCCTACTACACTTAATAAAACCAATTTCCCTATAATTCCCACAGCTACCCCTTTTTCTCATTTATCCCTTTATTATAGTTAGGGTAATATTACTGGTCTCTCTCCAATCCCTCTGGAAGCTATGCTCTACCATAAATACCATTTTGTTGCACAACTTCTAAATCCAATCAATCAACCATCTCGCCTCCGTTCTTGATCATTGTCACCAGGTAATTTCATCTATACCTTCGATTTACCATTTTTTTCAACTTTCTAGCTCTAGCAATTACGCTCTTCGTTACTAATTAATCCTGCCGCAAATACCTATTCCTCGTCAACAAAAACTATCAAAACCCCAACACACATATAACTAGCACCTCTTCATACTGCCAATGTTATGGCCAGATCAAGATGATAGCTGGTTACCCTACCACCACACAAATCCACCATCCATTTCATCAGTTAATGAAAGCACCATCCCTAATCATCATTTTAAGCAGACTCCCCTTATTCCTATATAATACCTCGATATATTTATATCCTACTATATATTCATTATATCCATTCACTCCCCTAGGGTCATATATATACCTCTATCTATATCATATATTATACTATACTCATATATATATATATATTATTATACTATACTTACTATATATATCATACTATATATATCTATATTCTATATTATATACAGATTGATTTTTAGACTAGATTCGGGGTGGTCAAGTTGCTAAAACACTCAGCCATTCCAATTCTCTCTCTCTTGAGTAATAAGTTCGATAACAAAAAATGTAATGGTAACTAAAAAGTAACACGAGGAGAGATGAAAATAATACAACCGTTGAACTTATTATTCAGTAGCGTATTCTACATATGAATAAGAAATAAAGTAACATTAAGTTTAGTATAAGTATATATATTAATCAATATATATATATGAATATATATATATCCGATTCTTGAATAACTGATAAATACTAGATTCCGTTCAATGATCATACGAGTAACGAAGTAACTAGGAATAGCGTTTAAAGCCCTCACTTTGACACCGTTGCGTCATATATATAATATATAAATTAAATTTTACCTATAGCAGTAACTATTAGGTACTATAATACCGGAATTATTTTACTATATATATATTCTCAATATTATTATAAAGAACTTATATAACTATATACTTTTTTATTTATTACTCTATTAATTATAAATTCTTATTATAAATAAATGTATTAATATTAATCTTTTAAAGTAAAATATTTATTTATATATACATTTTATTAGGTTATTTTACAATCTTCATACAAAATTATTTTACTGTTATATAAAAATAATTTGAATATTTATAAAATATAAGAGTAAATATATGCATGTAGTGTGGCTTATTCATTTCATTAAATAAACAAAACCAATTTATAAACTAGTAGTATTATATATAAATATAATATTTTATCGCTATATATATATGATATATATAATATATATATATATTACTACAAAATTCTTACAAGGATATGAATTAATCTGACCTCAAAAGTGTTTATGCTCTAGCTCTACCCATAGCCCTCTATTTAATATTATTATTTAATGTGAATTTGATTAATAGCTAGTTATATTTTAATAAATAGCTTAGCTATTAACTACCTTTTTCTATTCCTTTATGTTGTCTTTGCTCTTTATAATCAATTATCGAGCATATTAGGTAGTTACTCAGATACTATATATATGTGTATTTTATTTGTATTTAATAAATAATTTCTATTTAAATGAATTTTGTTGGCACAAAAGAGAATAGATCAAAAATGTATCAAAATTTGCTGCTCGCAGTCCTAATGACATTATCAAGAGTTAAAAATCTCATATTTCCCATATATGACATCCTCTTTTCATTAATTAACCCCACAAGATTTAGAATAAGCTCGTTAGTGAACTGCTTCTAAGTAGGAAATATGTCTTTTGGCCGGAAAAATATAAATACTGAAATTCGTGATCGGTTTTCTTAAAATGTAACATGATTCTTGTGGTAGCTCGATTTTTCAGGTAACATGTGCGGGCAGATGAGGATAACTTTTTTTAATTATTATATCATGACAACTCTGAATTTTGAAATTTGATCTGCAAGATTTCTTAGAGAACATGATAAGTTGAGGGCAGAGGTTATGGGAAGTCCTCCGCCTTTTCTAAACTCAGGCATAATAGTAAGGGTATATTTTGATCTATCCATTAATCAATTTACATGAAAAAGAAAATGTAAGGCTTTAAGAGCGGTTAAGGTTTTTTTATTTATTTTAAAAAAATGTATACTTATATTTTTTGGTTTTTTATATTTTTTTTTAGTAAACATGTATTTAAAATTTTGAAACGAAGAAAAAATACAAATTATCTATCTCTATCTTACTCTATTCTATCTATCTATCATCTCGTCATAATAATATATAATATATAATATATAATTATATTTAATAATTAATAATATATATATTATATCAATATATAAAATTAAATATATTAAATGATTATATAATATATATTATTATATTACTATTTATACTTATAGTATTATTAATAAAGTATACCTAAAAAAATCTCTCACAGTATATATTTACATATATATACTATTATTATTAATATATTATTTCACTCAATATTATAACATCTTGACTATATCTCACAATATAATTAGGATAATAATATACAGAAGGGTTGGCTTAGGAAAAACATGACCATTACTTGGGGTCGCACAATATTCCTTTTTTGAATTGCTTTGCACACAAACAGCCGTTCCTCAGATGGCACTTCTTAGCTGGGGTGGCTCCTCGGCCATGTGAACATCCGCTGATCTTATGATAGAGACTTCCTCACGGAGTTGAAATTATTGGAGCGAAAACCATATAAACATTTAGCTAGTAAACCGATAAATCATTACTAATAAAATATATTTTTTATTTTGAATAGGATTCCACTTCAGAAATTTTCTAAAAGGTGCTCCATGTTTTTTTCTTTTATGTGTATACACGTATGAAAGCTCGAATGCCGAAACCGAGTGAGGATATGGTTGCAAAACAAAAACATAGTCTTTTGCGCGAAACCAGACAGCGTCACTCTTGCTGATATAATGATGCATTTTTTTTTTTTTTTCTTTATAATTATGTGTGAGTATTTACAGAAACCTTCAAAACCCTAACCAAGGGTATTAATTGCATTTTGCAACAAAGTTACATAATGGTTCGAAAGGGTGATGAGGTTTTTAAATATAAAAAGCTCAAAATCAGGGTTCAACAATGATTCGCCGAGCTCCTGAAGATGAATATAAAATTTTCACCTCACTCTATATAACACCTATCTTATAATGTTATAATTCATATCTATAACACTTCGTCACATTTCTTGTAGCGTAACTCTAAAGTAGGGACTATATATATATACATTCAGATACAACTAAAGATGCTGTATAGATAATTTATAGCAATATCTTATCTCTTCCAGTAAACCGATTAGGATGTACTATCTACATCTTATTAGCTTGATACCTGACTCATACTTAAAATTATCTCTCATATAAATATTCACTTATAATAATATCTCTCTCATATACGGTAAAGGCAAGGTTAGATCTATAAAGTAAGTAAACACAATATTAAATTATTAACCTCTAATATAGAAGGACTGAAAACGTCATTATACAAATTGGAGATAATAACGGATATTTAAAGCTTTCCCTTTTATCACAAATATTTTAGTTGCTTTTACAACGAACGACGGAGAAAAAAGGACGTATCTTAAAAATTCATTTGTCTGTTTTCTGCTGCCCCCCCTTCTTTGGCCCAGAAATTTATGAAGATCATTTTAAATCTTTATACACATATCATTTCGATTCCATAACTAGTTGAAAAGTCAGATATAATTACATTAAAATCAATTAAGAATGATCATTCAACAATTATTTGCAAACCAGATAAAGGTTTGGGCGTCGTCCTCTTAGATACCGCCAATTATATTTGTAAAAGGTATGCTAATAGTTCCCACACAACCCAATTCTGAATAAAGACACATAAGACCCATTGATTCTGTCACTTAACTTGGAAGAAAAAAATTAACCGTTTTTCTACACGTTAAATTATAAAATAAATAAGATGAAATAATCATTATTTAATTGATACTATATACTCTCACGGCTCTTCCCCAGTGTCATTGTACGATGTCCTCCCCAAAGATACATGAAAGTTAATATCCCCGCGGCGATACGCCCCATCCTGGTCTGCTTTTAATACTCTAACTATAGAATTAGCAAAACTTCATGTTACCCTCCTTCCTGACCCCCTCTATGCAACTAATGTATTACCATCGAATAAACAAGATTTCCGCTACTAGCTCTCCAAAAATACGGCTTTTAGGTCCATTAATTTTGAATAGTTTTTTCTCTACTGACACAGTTTTGATGTGGAATTCTTATACCAAATCATTCCCCATAAGGATGGCACATTGACTTTATTCGAAGATATTTTTCATTTTAAATACGAAAATTCACGGCTTCACCAGGTCTGAATTTTAATACTCTTAGTTGAATTTAGCCCCACCCAAGCGATACTTATTTCTTTTTGAATTAATCAAATCTATTAGCAACAAAACGCTGATTCCTTAGCTCATGGTTCTCCACTCAGTGCCACCCTTGCTAATTCATACCTAAGTCACTATGAAAAGATTTGGCTTACAGAATTGTCCACCCTCTTTTAGACCAAGTCAAATTGATAAACAGATTCATGGACGTATATCCTTTCTTAACTTTCGTTTTTCAAACGAAATTGAAATCTCCCTTACTTTGATTATTTAACAACGCAATGCCTGTAAATTCAAACTTCTTTTAACTTTACTAAAGGAAGAAGTTGACGGCACCAGTTCCATTCTCTTGGCAAAATGTCTACTACATTAAGAAAACAATGTATAAGTTTACCATAAATGTTTTATCGTAAATAACAACATTTTTCGGTCCAGGTTTAATTATTTTTTCTAGTCTACACAGCCTACTTATAACTTATAAATGCCAACAGTTATTAACATACTTAAGTTATATGAGGGCCACACCTTTAGTTCTTACATTACCGTCTCCATGATGAAGATTTAATTTTCTTCTTTAAATCTTTTTTAAATTAAATAATTGTTACCCGTTTCATTACTAGGCCTAATGTACCCATATATAAGCGACTTTTCTAACTCGCGATTCACACCTCAAACCTTCTAAGCCGTATTGGCGCTTCTGAAACTGCAGCTTTGTATATATATATTACCTATTTTATGACAGACATGTTATCCACGAGAACTTCTGTACAAGAATATACTCTCCCCTCTGACAAAGCTATTCCCCAAGTTGAATGTCTAATTTAGTATCACAACCTCATCCACTTCATCTCTTCATTTTGTAACATCGTTTAAAGGACCATGTCCCTTAGCAGCTCTTCGCATCCAATCTATTTATAAAATCTATACTTGTGATAAGCTGTATGCTATCATATATTGGCAGCACCTCGCGCCTAATTAACACGTGTGAGGCATGACGCACGCACAGAGCATTTCCTACCCATACGCAAAACTTGGTGCGATTCCCTTCCCATTTAGCTCATTAGAGGACCACTCACATACTCAAGACCACACCCAATAACAATACTAATAATTCTAATATTACCACTATTACGTATATCACTATTATCTAATACCACTGGAAACTTTGTACATTTCACAACATAAACCCTCTCTTAATAGATGATTCCGGCCCATTTAAACTACAGGCTACTTTAACTCGGAAACAGTCAACACAGTTTCAATGTCTGTTTTACAATCGATAATAAGAAACTTTAAAGATTGTCTGAGACTTGGTCTGGTGAGTTTTAATGAATTTTTCTGGTGCTGTTACCTTTAATATTCCATTAATTTAGTTGGCCCATTATTATAGATATTGTTCGAATCATTTATTTGTTTTTGTCTGGATGTGTGATCTTTATTGTTTACCGAACGGAGGGGCGACGTTCGTTTTTTGCTTTTCCAATTATGATCAATTTTGTATATTTAACCTTTGATTTTTGATTTACAGCAGTTATTCTTAAGTATACTGTACCCGTTATCTACTATATATATATATTATATTATACTAATACATATACATATACCTATATATATCATGTATATATATATATATAATATTATATACTCGTATAATATATATATATATAATTATATATACTATATATATATATTATACCTATATTATATTATTATATCATACTATATATATAATATATATATAATATACTATATATATATATAATATATTATATTTAAAATAAACTAATCACCTAAATTTTTATAGAATTTTGTGTACTAAAATTATTTTGATTTTATTTAAGTTGTTTTCACCTGATGATGGAATATCTGCCATTTCCGAAACTGTAATTTCGAATAAAGTTTAAAATGTGAGAGGGCCCTAGTATTGCTTTCCTATTCAAGTTGAAATTCCCATCCCATAGATTCCATAGAAACTGGATTGACTGTATTTGTCGTAAGTATGGCCAAGCAACGCTTAAAACTATTAGATGTTACGAGGGCCTCACATTTAAACTTGAGAAGAGGAAACTGGACGTCGCTTTCCTAAATACCTGTAAAGCACTACAGTTGTCAATTTCCAGGTTTTTTTATAATTTATAACTTTTTTTCAAAACGTCCCAACTACCAATAGTAATATTTATAAAGGTTTTCAGTTTAAGTTGTTGAACAATGAAATATCTTGTTAAGAACAACAGAAATTAAGAAACATAGCCCGACAATTTTAAAGCTTAACCATGACTGAGTTGAGGCAAATTAACCTTTTGAGACTTAGTTTATTACACATAAGATTTCTAAACGTGCTTGAGTGACCGTCTGAAAACATTGTAGAAACCCGTCATGAAAATAAGTAAATAGCTCTGAAAATACATAAAAGCTGATCCCTCTTTCAACACCTCCGATAAATATTATATTTTAATTTCTTCATCGAAAGTCTTAACAACTCTAATGAGAAGAAGACTTTTAGGATTAGCCTGAATTTTTGTTTACCTATTTATTTCGGCATTAATTTTTTATAAATATATTCTTCACTCCGGTTAAGGTTCAGATTCGACCTATTTAACTTCATGTGATTTCGACTCGGGTCTCATTTCCGATTCTTATTCCACCAATAAAGTTCATGCGATTCCCATTCCGGTCCCGGTACCTGTTATGATTCTAATTACTAAAGATCCTGCAAAGAAAAACGTACTTCGGTTCTGATTTCACCTATTAAAGAACATATAATTCCGATTCAGAATTAAAAATCAAGCTAATTATTTGCAAACCAATAAAGGTTGGGCGTCGTCCCTCTTAGCATAAAAGCTGATTATTATTAGTAAAAATTCTTGATATCATTTTCCGACACAACCAAATTCACTCCAATTCTGAATAAAGACCCATTTGATTCTCGTCCACCTTACTTTGAAGAAAAAATTAACGTTTTTTTTACGTTAAATTATTGAAAATAAATAATCGTTGATTCAAAACATTATTTAATGATAATATACTTCTCACGGCTCTTTCCCCAAAGTATTTTCATATGCGTCTCCCCAAGATACATGAAAGTTAATATCCCCCATTCACGCCCCCATCCTGGCTGGCCTTTAATACTCATAACTATTGAAATTAGCAAAAATTCCTAGTACCCCTTCTGCCCCCTTTGCCACTAAGCATTACATAATACAAAAATTCTATAGCTTTCAAAAACTGCTTTTAGGCATTAATTTCGATAGTTCTTTTTATGACAAGTTTGATTGTGGAATCTTTGTATACAAGCAATAGTCCCATAAGAGATGCAACTTGACTTTTTATTTGGAGCGTTACTCCGTCGAAATAAACGAATTTCATTCGGCTTCTACCAGGTCCTGAATTTACAACTTTATTGAATTTAGCCACCCAATGATACTTATCTTCTTTTTTTAATAAACAAACATAAAATAATAAACAAACTGATTCCTTAGCTATGGATTCTCCACTCACGTGCGCCAACCCTTTGCCTGAACTTCATTACCTAAGTCACCTATGAAAAATGATTTTGGCTACAGGAATTGTCCACCCTCTTTGTAGACCAGCTTCATTATATAAAAGATTCATTGATCGAATACACTTTTTACTTTTTTTCAAAACAGAAATGAAATACTCCCTTTTCTTTGATTATTTAAACGGCAACTGAATAATATTAACTTTACAAAGGAAGAAGTTGCTGCTCTACCAATTTTGGATATGTTAATTAAGAAAAACATGACTTGTAATTTTACACATAAATGTTCTATCTGTAAAAAACTTTTTTTCGCGTCAGCGGTTTAATTTTTATTTAGTCACACCGCCCGAATATAAATGCAACAGTATTAAAACCCTTTCAAGTTATATAGGCCTATCACCTTAGTCTCTAATTACCGTTCTCATGCGAATGAAGAATTTTAATTTTTCTTCTGTAAATTTTTTTAAAAATAATTGCTTTTTTAAGCATTTTTATTATCCATAAGTACATAAAGGATTTTCTGAACTCGCGTTCCACACCCAAACCTCTAACGTATTCGGCTTTCAATATCTTTAAAACGAGACAAAATTAACACTTTTATGAAAAAACATTTGTCACGAAAACTCGTAAAGAAATTACTCCTCCTGCTTACAAAGCTATTGTTCCCCAACTTGAATGTTAATTTAAGTATTTCACAACCCTCATCCCACGAATCTCTTCCATTGTGTTAACCATGAAGGACCATGTCCCTGCAGCTCTTCGATCCTTCCAATTATTTATAAATTTACTTGTGATAGCTGTAATGCTATCTATATTGGCAGCACCTCGCGCCAATACCACGTGAGGATGGACGAGCACAGAGGCATTTCTACCCATACCAAAACTTGGTTGAATTCCCCTTCCCATTTAGCTATTAGAGACCACTCACATACTCAAGACCATACCTTTAACTACAATAATTCTAATATATTAACCCAAACAAATTCGCCAATCAACCTACATATTTTGGAAACTTTGTACATTCACAACATTAAACCCTCTCTTAATAGTGATTCCGGCCCATTTAAACTACAGCTACTTTAACTCGGAAACATTCAACACAGTTCATGTCTGTTTACATTCTCCGATAATAAGAAACTTAAAGATGTCTGAGACTGGTCTGGTGAGTTTTAAGAATTTTTCTGGTGCTGATAATACTTTAATATTCCATTTTTATTTAGTTATTTCAACAAAACGAATTCGAATCATTTAATTCTGTTTTTGTTTGACTGTGTGACTTTATTGATTTACCGACTGGAGGGCAACGTCTTCGTTTTGTTTTTGTCTCAATTATGATTCAACTTTTTGTAATATGTTAACCTTTGATTCTTGATTACAGAGTTATTCCTCAATGCTATACTGTACTATATATACTATATAATACGACTACTTATATACATCACTAATATATATTACTATTATATCATCATATTATATATATATATATCATATATTATACATATACACTATATATATATGGCCGTATACTATATATATCTCATACTATACTTAGGTGGTATAAGGTGTATATGATGGTATAGTGTCAATGACTAACTCACCTACAATATTTTTATAGCAATTATTGTATGGTGTACTTAACAATTATTTTATTCCTTATTTTCAAGTGTTTTTCACCTGAGTGCATGGAAATTCCATTTCCACGAAACGTCTGTAATCGAAAAAGTTCATTAATATGTTGAAAGGCCCTGAGTATGTGGCTATTTCTTGATTTCAAGTTTGAAATTTCCACTTACACTCCGCTACTCAGAAACTTGTCGGTCTTGGAGCCATGTATTGCTTGTACAGATCGCCAAGCAGTCTGACTTCCTCAGATAACTATTAGATGTTACGAGAGGCTCAATTTCAAATGACGCCACGCATATACTGGACCGTCGCGCTTCGCCTGTACTATACCCTGTAAAGCATACAGTGTAATTCCAGGTTTTTAAATTTTAAACTTTCTTTTCAAAACGTTCAATACAACAATAAAGCATAAAAGCGTTTTCAGTTTTCTAAAGTGCTTGAACCAATGGCACAATATCTTTTAAGAACAACTAGAACTTAAGAAAAGATTCAGACACGACAATTTAAAAGTTAACCATGAGAGTTGAGGGCAACAAATTAACGCTTTTTAGACTTTATGTTTCTGAATTACCAATAAGATTTCTACAACACGTTGTGAGTGACCGTGTCTGAAACATTGTTAGAACCCGTCTAGAAAATAATGCTTAAAAACGCTTTCCTGAGAATATGCCATCTCAAAAGTGATCTCTCTCAAACTCCGATCTTTTAAATCATCATATTTAATTTTTTCATCGAAAGTCTTAACAAATAAGAATAGAGCAGACTTTTTAAGTAATGGATTGAAAAATCGCATTATTTAATCGCATTAATTTTTATATAAACATATTTTTAGTGCTTTGAAACGATCTTGATTTGTCCGACACTCGTATTCTAAGAATCGTGAACCTGCTATAATTTCCGATTTCTATCACAGTTACCCTAAGATGAAACTTTTGGCCCAGAAATTTTATTTTAAATTTCTAACCCTTCAAAAAAAATTTCGTACTTAGTTTCAAAGTCAGATATAATACATTAAAACAATAAGAATTGATCATTCATTACAATCCTTATTTGCAAACCAATAAGGATTGGGCGTCGTCCTCTTAGATAAAGCTGATCTATATTTAGTACAAATTCTTTTTATATCATTTCCGACACACACCAAAGTCACCCCCAATCTGAATCAAAGACCCATTGTATTCTGCTTCACTTAACCTTGGAAGAAAAAATTTAACCCGTTTTTTACCCGTAATTATTGAACAATAAATAAGATTGATAAATAACATTTATTTAATGATATCTACTCTCACGGCTCTTCCCAAGTATTTCTATCGATGGTCTCCCCAGATACATAATAAGTTATATATCCCCCAGTACCGCCCCATCCTGCGCTGCCCTTTAATACTTCTATAACTATAAATTAGCAAAATTTCCTAGTACCCCTTCTGCACCCCCTTTGCCACTAAGGTTTTTCAAGTTTTGCCAGCTTATGGTCAAAAAACTGCATTTTAGCATTAATTTGAATAGTTTTTTTTAATGATCCAAGTTTTGATGTGGACTCTTGATATACAATATCCCCATAAAGAGATGCAATCTAGACTTTTTACTGAAAAGATATTTTTCATTTATTTAATAAACGAATTCATGGGCTGTCACCAGCGTCTGAACGTTGAAAACTTTAATTCGAATGCCTTAGCCACCCAACGCATACTATTCTCTTCTTCAATTAACAATCATTATATCAACAAACTGATTCTGTCAACGCTATTGGGTTCCACTCAGTTTGCCAACCTTTGCTATTTCACTACCCTCTAAGTCACTATTGAAAAGATTTGGTCTACAGAATATGTCCCACCCTCTTCTCAGACCAGTTTCATTATAAAAGATCCATTGGACGAATCTTTTTACTTTTTTTTCAAAACAGACAGGGAATTTCACCGCGTTTTCTCATTGATTATTTAAACTACTAATAATAATATTAAACTTTACATAAGGAAGAAGTTGACGGCAGCCATTCCCATTTTTGGATATGTTAATTAAGAAAACAGATGTAAATTTTAACCATAATATTGTGTTATCGCGTAAAAAAACTTTTCGGGCGTGCAGGGTTTATTATTTTTTCAGTCACACCCTACTTTAACTATATTAATGCAACAGTATTCAAACTTTCAGTATATAGTGGGCCTATCACCTTAGCTCTAAATTACCGTTCTCATGCCATGAAGAAGTTAATTTTCTCTTAAATTTTTTTAAAATAATTGTTACCCAGTTTCATTAGTCCATAAGTACATAAAGGATCTGAACTCGCGTTCCACACCCAAACCTCTAACTGTATTTCCGGCTCTGAAATGCAGTATGTGGTATATAAATTACCTGTTTTATGAAACATTTTGCACGAAACTTCGTAACAGAAGTTATTCCCTTCCCTTCGCTTACAAAGCTATTTTCCCCCAATTTGAATTGTTAATTTTTAGTATTCACAACCTCATCCACGATCTCTTTATTTTGCAACCATAACGACCATGTCCCTGCAGCTCTTCGATCCTCAATCTATTTATAAATTTTTACTTGTGTGATAGCCTGTAATGCTATCATATTTGCACGCACCTCGCGGCCAATACCACGTGAGGTATGACGAGCAAGAGGCATTTCTACCCATACCAAAACTTGGTTGAATTCCCCTTCCCATTTAGCTATTAGAGACCACTCACATACTCAAGACAATACCTTTAACTACAATAATTCTAATATATTAACCCAAACCAAATTCGCCAATCAACCTACATATTTGGAATACTTTGTACATTCACAACTTAAACCCTTCTCTTGAATAGTGCATTCCGGCCCATTTAAACATACAGCGTAACTTTTAACTCCGGAAAACAGTCAACACAGTTCATTGTCTTGTTTACATTCCGAAATAAGGAAAACTTAAAGATTGGTCTGAGACTCGGTTCTGGTGCAGTGTTTTAAGATTATCTCTCTT
>JABUQX010116910.1:0-15000 GCA_015478945.1 Trachelipus rathkii
TTAAAGAATAATTATTTAATATATATATACATAAATATATTATATATTATGTATATATAATATATATACTATATAGTATATATATATATATATTATATATAATATATATAATAATATATTATATATATATATATATATATATCTATATATATATATTATATATGTAGAGTATATATATATATAGTATATATATATGATATATATATATAATATATATATACACGTATATTATATATATATATATAGTAGTATATTAATATATATAGTATATATATAATTATATATATATATATTAAATATAAATTATATATAGTATAATTATATATTAATATATATATATATATATATATATATTATATATGTATATATATATATATATTATATATTATAATTAATATATATATAGTATATATATAATATATATATATATTAATAATATTATATATATATATTATATATATTATATATATAATATATATATTATATATATTATTATATATATATAATATATATATATCTTTTAATATATTAATATATTATAGTATTAACATAAAAGTCAATGAAATAATATTTTATACCTTTTATTTTTCTCATTTTGATTACTATGAATAAACACTAAAGAGGTTTGAATATTTAGAAGAATTATTAAACCTAGAAAAAGCTTTAGAAAGTTATTGTATTACTTCATGACATATATAATAATTGTAAATAGATAATCTTAATTTAGTTGTACAATTTTTGGTTCGACTATATTTTTTAAGAACATTTATTATTATTTTTTTTTTTTTGTTAGAGTATGGAGGAACTGTGCGACTTCTACGCTACTCGAGAAAGTGTATAGCTATTTACATGATCCGTCGGTCCTTTACAGAGAGATAGGTCAGTCAAGAGATAAACGCAATCCTCCTCTTTGCTAATTTCATTTTTTATTTATATTATTATCTTTTCCTTTTATATATATATATTTATTATGATTATTAATTATTTAGGATTATTATATATTCTTGTTAGTTGTGTGATTATTAATTAATTAATATATAGGATTAAGAAAGTGAGAATGTATGTATATTTATTCTATGAGTATTGATCTTGGTTGATTTATCTAATTTGTGTCATAATGAGCTAAGTATTTGGATATAGGTATAATGATTAGATTAGTTAGTTTACATTATATCATGAGTTAATAGTCTGTTGATAATAGTATGTGAGTGAGTGTAGATAATGTCTTAAGATGTAGATTGATATTATGGATTATTTATTATAATTTTATATTATTATTTAATATTATATTTTATTTATATTATAATTATATTATTGTAAATTTTATATATTAATTATTAATTTATTTTAATATTATTATTAATTTATTAAATTTATATATTGTAGTTTGAGTTAATATAATTATTTATTTAATCATTGTATAATATGTTTAATTATTATTTTAACATTCAGTATTCATACAGTGTCATTTCTTGAATCATTTTATATATTATATTAATTATTATTTTAATTATTATAATTTATTATTTTATTCATTAATTTAATTTATTTTATTATTATTTAATATTATTTATTATTAATATTTATTATATATTATATATATTTTATTATTTTATTATATTAATTATTATATTATATATTATTATTTAATTATTATTATTTATTATTTAATTAGTGTATAGATTATTTCTGGCTATATATTTATCTGATATCAATATGTAGTCTACCATCTTATTCAGTTATTATTATTATTATTATTATATTATTATTATTATTACTTCATTATTATTATTATTATTCTAGCAAATTATTTTATTATAAGACAAGTCTAGATCTAGATCACCATCAAGATCAAAGTCAAGATCACGATCTAGATCAAAATTGAGATCATTATTGTATTCTATCAAGTGATTATTATTATTATTATTATTATTATATTAATTTATTATTATTGAGAATAAACCCAATGGAATATCATCTAATATATATAATTATTAAATATAAATTTTAATTTATTCTTATTAAAAAATATATATTAGTTAAATTATTAATTTTGTTGATAAATAATTAAATTTATCTTTAATTTACATATTTTCGAAGATTACAAAATTTATTTATTTGATATATATTATTTGTAAGTTTCTCATTTATGGCACATCATCATTTTATACCAACTATATTTCTACTAACTCCTATATATAAAGAAGGGTTAGCGTTAATATGCATACTGATGAAAAACAAAATAACTAGGTAGAATAATTATGACTGACAAGTTTGATAAAGGGTATGCAGACAGCTCATTAACTTGCCATATATATATATATACTCTATTAATTATAACGTCATTTTTACTGAAAATTTATACATTACTAGATAAAAATTATCAAACTAATTAGCCTATACAATACATATTTACTGTAGATCAGGAATCTATATTACCAGAATATATTATGTAGCAATATCTACTCATCAATGTTTGGTTTAATTACATTTTGGTGAGTCACAGATTGAGGCTCAACAACACATTATACCCTCACATATTATATATATATATATATATATATAATACTTATATATATATATATAAATTATATATTATATTTATATATATATAATATATTATTATAATATATACATATATATAATATAATATATATCTATAGTATAGTATATTATATATTATATATATTATTAAACCGTACGTAGCCATATTATCACTCCTAATTATGCAACTTTTCTTAACTCATACAAACTGCCAAACTTCTAATTTCTCGTCTATCTAAGAATACTAATAATTATTACCTTTATCTTATAACTACTATATCAATTCTATATTACGATAAGCTTTATTCTCATTACAGTTATCTCTATATACCAGGCCCGGTCGATTCCAGAACTATATCATGGTCTACAAACTTATACATCCACTTAAATACAGTTTATATAGTATATTATACCAATTCAATAATACCACTTATGAGAACGCCTGTACAACAAAATAAAAATAATAGATATCCCTAATTATACTCCAATATATAGGCTACGATATATATATACTATTATATTCATTCTATTCCAATATGTACCATAATAACTATACATATCATCAATAGTTACCTAATCATTTTTCACTAGGTAGTATCTCATTTATGCTCACTCCATTCCTCTTACACGAACTAAACAACTCTCTAATAACTAAATACTATGATACTCACATTAATCAATTACTCACACCTGACATCCTAACATCGGAGACCTTACGATAGATTAGAGTCCATTATATATAGTTATTATTTATATATAGTATACTGAACACATTGAACTTCAAATCTTTAACTCTTATTTATACATTTCACCATTTCCTGCATATTATTAATATTATCTTTATCTTATCTTTAACTAAACAATTAGCTTTCTATAGTTATATAAACCTATCTAGCGCACTCTAATAAAGCCCTTGTGATCTTACTAATCCACCAATCTAGAATTTAATTGTCACCAGCATACTACTTTTCCAACCATTTGACTATAACACTTCTATCATACATATATAGACTGAAATCATCCTGAGTTTACCTTGTTCATTCACAATAATATATCCTTAAAATATTTTAACTCTCAAGACAATACTTGTATCCCGCTGATACTCACATCTAACATATAACACATCTAGAGGATACATGGTCCTCGATCATCACGTAAACCTATTAAACTTTTAACTCTCATATCTTCGTCTTACTTTCACCCCTACTTTTACACACCGCTGAGCAAAGTTACCACTCATTAATACACTCTATTTTAATACAGTATAAAGAAATACCTAGACAATATATATTTTCCTTCAATCACACATTACCTAATAGAACGTAAAATACCCTCAACTGATATTCCTTAATGAAGTTATCCCTATATCTATCCCCTTACTATATCTTAATATAGAGGTTACTATTTAACTGCTCTACTCTCTAATTACTACCTATATCGGAACTCTAATACCATCATCTCACCATAAAACGTTTTTGTTAACATATATTATACACTCAAACTTCCATAATTCACAATCGATTATTATAGTCATTCATTCGCCTATCTCAGTTCTTGATCAGTTTATAGTCACACTAGATGAATATCACAGGTAAATGTATCTAATCTATTAATACATGCATGATTTACGCGCTAATTACTCACTATATTCATATATTACAACTTATCTCTATACTATCTTATATACTCTCAATTACCTATTCGTACCTCTATTACTGATGACCTATATCTATCTACCTAAAATAATACCTATTACTGACTATATTTTGAGCTCCATCATAATACTCTCAACACATTCATACATGCTCACCTATATCCTCAAATAATTATTACTATACCAAATGATTATAATAATATGAAAGTACTATGTATAGGTGATAGATAGTAATATATATATAATATAGTAAGTATATATTAATAATTTTAATTATGTAATTAAGTATATATCAGATTTTCCTAAAGATGTTCCTTCCACCGACTAGCTCACCCCTCACATATGCCATATTTCTAATTGACTAGTATACTGAAGATGACACATTGCAACGCGAATTTAGTGATGGGTATTGCTAGAAGTGTCTAAAACTGGAAATCAAAGATTTACGGTAAATCCCCTTAATTCTTTTATTCTAAAAACATTCTAGAACCAAATCTCAAGATGGACAAATTACACGTTCCAAATGTAAACCGTGACAGAAGATGTCTACTTATACCTTTGAGTTGTTATAGTTCACCATCTATTTATGAGCGATATAAAACTACATTCCTCTTCTTGCATATAGAATCGTCGTTTAGAATCCTGCGGTAATTTTTAAAGAGCTTTGTTCGCGATACCCACGTTGTCTGAATGAAACAACTTTAATTAAGTATTTACTTTTTTCCTCCATTTATTTAAAATTTATCATACATTTTTCTTTTGTAAAGCTTCATTGCACTAGATAGGCTTTTATGTACATCTAAATGATGATTTCTTTTTTATACTTTTTAAATACTGCTTGGCATCAGGGTCCTCGTTCATTATTAGTATATCTCATACACCAACTTATAGTATAGTTATATATATATAGTATATATATATATATACTATGTATAACTATGGTCACTGTTTTATACATGTCATTACTTCCCAACTAGTTGTATGAACAGTCCGCATTCCATATATTTATCCATTGATGGCAATACTGCTAACCACTATGCTTTCGTTCATGGTTGCTTTTACCGAGATTTGTTCATATAATGCGTAAATTAGTGATATTCAACTAATCAAACTGATTTATACTTATAGGCCGAGCGACTCTATTATAATAATAATTATAATTACCTTATTTAAATAACTCTGTATATATTGTTCCACTTAACTTCTTCACTCCTCGTAATTCTACAATATACACTTTACTCTCTCCACTATACCGAAGCCTACATAGTATATCACGAAGCTGATAGATCTTTACATAAAACTAACTTAATGATTATATCACGAGATAATATTATTATACCTAATTATCGTATATCTCTCACTTGAACATTAATCACATTAGTCATAAGTACTACAGTTATACTTAATACACATTTCCTTTCTGTCACGCAAGTACAGAAATCGAATCATGATCTATTTCATCATTATCGATTTCATAATCTCTACCGGTACACTTAGAACTCTAATTTATAATATCATTAATGATTGATATAGCTTATGTTTGTTATGCTCATTAAGTAAAGAAAGGATACTTACTTACACACTATAGTATATGTATGCTATATATATATATAGGTATATAGTAAATATATAGTATATAATATATATATATTATAATAACTAGTCTCTCCTCACTATAAGAAATTAAATTCACTTATTCCACTATATACCAAATATATTCTATCATTTATATCTTTACACTAGTAACATCCGTATATATATTATAATATATATAGTATATATATATATATACCATAATTATATTTTTTATATATTATATAGAGTATATATATGCACCATAATCTATTTTTTTTGAGTCACTATATAAACTAAATACGCATTTAGGTCAACCTTAATACAACATCACAATATCTAATACATATATTATTAGATAAGTCATCTCACTACTCACTTTCATTCCAATCAATTCTCGAGAACACCTTATTAGTTATCCAACTAACTCCACCAGGAGATTAATCGTCCAGTAATATAATATCTTGTCTACTATTTGTACATTATTCTCAAACATATGTTAACAAACCAATGTGCAAACATATCAATAACATGACGGGTGAATGGTATTCCCGCGTATGCAGTCATAAGACTTTGTTATTAGAGGTACCGTGACACTTCTCAAGTAATAGTATGAAGTCTCTTAATCCCTGAAAGTAATTACTCTGATTGTTGAAGTATATTTTGCTACAGGAAACATCATCTTAAAGATATATTTTCGAGCTCTCGCGCTATAATTATCCTTCTGAGACTTATCATTGCTTCTTGTTACTAGTTTCTTGACAGTTAACTCATTCATTAAGTGCGAGTATTATTGTGATGATACGAATCAACATTCTCTATACTCTTCGCTCTCCTCTCGCTCTTGTTGTATTCTTTCTGCTTCTATCACTAGCTGTCACGATCATCAGTCAGTTAGGTCACTCAACACCTAACTATTCTCTTTTTTGGAGATATTGTTCTTTTATATCGAGTTTTACTTGTTGATTCTTTTGTTGTCTGTCCTACTGGCTCGAGCAATGAAGCCTAAAATTCAAGATTAGTGGATGTCCTACTACCCCTGCGTGCAGTCTAAAGCCGATGACTATATCTATCCTGCTCGATCTCCTCGTCCAGTCTCACCCACAAAAATGTTGACATTTAGTCCGCTTCGATACACAAGTTTGCACTACTATGTCCACCCAACCAGTAACTAATCACAATTTATCGACTCTCATGGGATACAATTGTTATATGGCACGAACGATAGATGCAGTATTTATTTTTCTCATGTTTCTTAATTGTAGGGTAGGGAATTATCTATTTTTGAATGGTATAGAGTATCAGATGAGTAAGTATGTATATGTTGTTAGGTGATCTAAAATAATGTTTTATTTGTTGTATATATAATAGCGTGTGTTTGGGGAGGTGGAGAGGTATAAGTGATATATAGTTTTTATGAGAGAATGTATGTTGTTTTTTTATGTTATTTCTTAGAGTATGATAGTTTTATACTTCTTTTTTGCTTTTGAGTATTGAGGGGGATTGATATTCGATATTATATATAAGGAGGAGATAAATTGAAAGAATTTTTTTTGAAGAGGAAAATAATAAGAAATAAATTAATTTGTCATTTTTGATAGAAAAGGGGTGAGGAGCATAATAATATTTACGTAGTAGAGATGGCATCTCACGAGCAGAAATATGAGAGGAAGTATACTCATATTATTTTGTGTTTAGCGTGGTGTGAGAAGAAAACCAGTTGGAGTTGTGTAAATTTGGGGTAGATAAGTTATGGGTTTCTATTATCTAGTAATAATTAGTGTACTGATTGATTTTTGTTATTATAATATTACCATGAGATAAGAGTGTACTGAAAAAAAGGGTATGAGTGTTATTTGGAGGATAAGATATATATTTACTGAATGTATAATTTTATGTGAGGTAATGAAGGTTAGTTGATAACTATGTTATTAGATGTTGTGGGGTTTAGCTTATTTATTGTTGGCGATCAAGTAAAAATGATCAACTAAACTATACCTTATAGTATCACAGATGATGATTTAATTATGAAAGTAAGTGAAAGGGAATATGTATTATAATAATAGTTCAATAAATAAGTTTCAATAAAAATAATTAGCTTATGAATATATAGTTAGGTGAGTAAGAGGTATAGGATAATACCCATATTAACTTATAATATACCCCAGTTGATTGTTTTGTATAATGGCATTGTTCGCCCTTCTATAGAGTAGTTATTATTTCCTATAGAGTATATAAATAGTATAATCAATCTATTATATATATATAAATAAGTGAATAAGTGGATTGATAGAAGATGAGATTGATTTTTTTCCTCACTTTTAATGTATCGTATCTAAGAAGATTGATGAGTAAATAGATACCATAGTATATGATATATATATGGGGACAGATAATGTGATATAATAGAGAATTTATAACATCGATAAGTACATATAATGTAATATGTGTGTTGTATTATTGAGATATTAATTAGTATATTTATTATATTTAGTTTTTAGGATGAAATATCTAGCCAGTAAATTATTTTTAGGTGTGTGTAGGTGATATATTTGAGAAATATGTATCTCTATGATTTTTATTAGGGAAATGAATATTACTGTGATATTTATAAGTCGTCCATTCTCAATATTCCCATTATGTGTGTGACTTATATCTTATTGATAGTTGGTGTGTTTGTTTATATATAATGTACTACCTAGGTACATATCAACGTTAAAAACTAGTGAGTATATTTTTGATGGTAAATAAATTACATTAGAATCTTCTTTACATAACATACTCATAATTATATGCTCTATCCTTTATATATTTATAGTACATCTATCTCTAATCGGCTATAATAATATAGTAGGATCATATACAAAATATATCTATACAGTAATACTAACATAAATACAAAGAAACGCCAACTTATATATTACTATACTATACACCAATTATTAATATATATATACTAAGTATCTGAATACATACTGAGTGATGTGTACTTCTTCACTAAACTAAGCAATCAGCCAAAAATTAGAGGTATTAACTTTCCTCTCTATTTTTCGACACTCGTATATATGCTCCTCACACTTATATTATTTATATATAGAGAGAGAGAGAGAGAGAGAGAGAGAGAGAAAGAGTCTAACGAAAGATAGGAAGTAGAGAACGTATGATGCCAGATGAGACCGACGATCAGAAAAATGTATCACGATACGACCGAGAGAGTATAGGTAGATGATGAATATGAAAATGACCGAGACAGAGAGAGAGACGAGAAAGAAAAAGAAGTATGTAGAGTAAGATGAACGCCAAGAGAGGAAAAACGAAAAACAACAATCGCACGAATCGATGCAGAGAAGAAAAGATGCTTAACCTCGCCGACTTGAGAAGATGAGAGAGAAAGAGATGATAGTCCGATCAGAGTATCGCAGTAGATTACCGCAGAAAACAGAAAGCATTAACGTAGAGATGTACGAGATTGATAGATATGAGGCATGAGCGCCAGATAGAAAAGAAGAGAGAGATAGTAGACCGAGAAGCAGAGAACAAAGAGAAGAGATAAGGAGAAGAAAACATGGCAACTCGAGATGGGGCAAGTAATGAGAGGCAAAGTCGCACAGTAGGCAAGAATTGTGATTTTGAGTATTACGTGAGTAGAGAGTGGAGAGAGAGTTAATGATTTGAGAGATGAAGAAGCAGAGAAAACTGAAGACAGACATCAGAGGAGGATGAATGTATGAGCGGCGAGGAGGACGCAAGATGTGAGAAAGTAGATGAGAGAAGGAGACGTACCAGGCACTGCATAGTATCTGAAGACTGCCGGAAGCTTATAGTATCTGACAGAGAAAAAAATATGACACCATTAAATATGTAAGAAAAATGCTCAACAAAGAAAAAAGAGAGATTAGTTTGAGAGGTCCTACTGCAAAAGAAACAATAACAAAAAAGTTACAGACAACAGGAAGGCGAAGTAAATATTAGATAGTCAGCAAAATGCATTAATGAGTGATGACAAAATAACACTATAAAGAGAAATGAGAAAGAGAGAATAACGGCAGAAGCACATAATGTAATTTCATTGGAAAATCATCAACGCAATGAGCGAGAAGAGTAAATGAGAGTCAGTAACGCAGAGCAGAGATGCAGAACAAAGAGATCGAAAGTAGCATTAGATAGAGTTGAAGGAAGGTTCCGAATTGACAAAGAGATCGGGAACGAAAAGCTCATATATGAAGTAAAGTATAGATGAGTTTATAGTAATTGAGTGTTTTAATCTGTGGCATGAGATGGAATAAGAGTTGTCATGCATGATCAGGTCGTGTAGTTGATAAAAGCTAAAGGCAAATGGTTATACAATATCACATGCTTAGCATTAAAACAACTTTTCTGACAATACAATAAAAAATTTGATCTTTATTTTTAGAAGTAGTTAAAAAAAAAAATAATGTAAAAAAAGATAATTTAACAATATAATAGTATAGATAGTATATATAGTATATATGAATATAAGTATATAATAGTAAGATGAGAGTAAGTAGAGTAGCTATAAGAGAGTATAGTAAGAGATGATACGTAAGATAATATATATAGTATCTATAGTATAGTAAGTAAGTAAGGAGAGAGATGAGAGAGAGTATATATATATGACAACTATAATATACTAATATATATATATATATATAATAGTTAGTAATAATAGTATATATAACAGAAGAGTAGAGAGAGGATTATCTTACGCAGTCAGGATAACTGTAAAATAAGGAGTCGCAGGGAATCCGGCAGTTTTTCTTTAGTATTTAATATTATGATAATTATTCTTTATGTATGTATATATTATCCTATTATGCTACGTGGTAGGAAAATACTTCTCTTATTATTATGTACGTATTATTGCCTTAAATAAATACTATATATAACTATAATAAAACGTCTACTATTACTTCCAAAAAACACTACTTACAGCAAGTAAGATATATACACACTTTAACTTATATATCAAAACACACTATATATATCCTAAATTGTGTGGGAAGAAAGATCGCTCACCATCGTATGTTCTGACTTGTCGTGGTAAATGGTAGTATGACTAAATAAGATATGAATACAGTATGAGTTGATATGTTATTGTAGGTATTAAGCTGAGCTCAAGTATTACTCAATACTAAATTCTGAGCTAGGTTATTAAATAGGTCGTTTGATCTGCCATAACGACCATGTGTTCTTTCTCTATGCGGAAATTCTTTTAAATATACCATAAATTTTCAAAACATTTTTTTTCAGAGTTTTTTGAATTAATATTATTATTATTAAAATTGTTTAATTTTTCCTATTTTTAGTGAATTTTATATTGGATAGCTATGGTGATTATTATTATTATTATTATTATTGAAATTATTTAAATGGTTATCCGAAATTTTGATGTATTAGTAATGAATGGATGTAGATGTTTAGTATTTGATGTATTATATTTAGAATAGGGCTATAAATAAGTGATGTGTGAATTTGGAAGTATGAAGTTGGATTGTGAGTGTAAGTGATTAGTGGTGTATGTTGATGTATAGTATTACGTATTGTTATTTTCATTAAGGTCTGATTGTATTGAATTATTATTGAATATTATTGTTTTGTAGAGGAAATTCTTATTTATTGAATTATTATTATTATTGTATTGTAATTATTGATTATTAATTAATGTAATTATTGATATTATTATTATTATTATTATTATGTATTATTATATTAGGGGAGAGACAATTGAGATATTGTATTGTGCTGATATATTTTTGAATGTATGTGTAAACTTATGTGTCACAGTAATGTAGTAATTATTGTGGTATCATTAATTTATTTATTATTGATTTATTATTTTATTAAGTTTAGAGTTACATTATGTAATATCTAATTGGTTTAATTTTAAAATGTATAATTAAAAGAGTCAAGGTATGATGCTTGGAGTGATAATTATGATATTATACTTTATGATTTTATATTCGCAGACAAAAAAGTGAATGTATTATTAATATAAATATTTTCAATTATGGTTATCTAATATTGGAATAAAATATTATTATTTTTGAAATTATAATTCGAGATCATATTAGCATTTGAGAGGGAGTTTAGTTAATGTTATATGTATTTATAGTCTATTCATTATCCGTAATATTACATACAAGAACTGCGGATGGACAGAAACTGCTGTATAAAGTGGATAATCATGAACTGTTTTTATGTGCATTGCTTGTTGAACGAGATCTAACAATGATGTCGGTTATGTGAGATCTAGAGATATAAACGGAATTATAAACTTCCAAAGTGTGAGCACATAAGCGGTTGGATTGAGTGGATATAGTACGGGCTATGAACATGGTAGAGAGTGATGTATTGTGTGAGAGCTTCTAAGTTCTTGGTTGTATAATTTTGTTAATAAAAAACTGAATGTATAGTGATGTTTACGAGGCAATAAGCTAACAAAGGTGAATATTTGGATCTAATTCGGAGTGTCCGGATTGGGATATTCTCTTCATGTAACTTTGGCACACCGTAAAAATATAAGAATGACTGGAGATATGAATTAAATTATTCAATAAGTAAGGGAAAGTCCTTAAGAATATAAGCCAAAGGGCATGATAAAAAAATGTTATTACAGAGACCATTCTTAGAAAAAATATGACCTCGTGGGTTCGAGCTCGTTTTCAGTGTATCGATGTGTTGGCGCTTTCGAGTTTGTGTACTGCTGGTAGTCGTTGATTGTTGTTGAGGTGTGGGTGTTGGTGTTGATGATTAATAGTTAGTATTGTTGTTGAGTTTTATGTATGTATGTATTAGTATGTATAGTATTATAGTTATTTATAGGTTGTTGTGCTGTGTTAGCTGTGTAGTGCTATGTGTGTAGTTAGTTATTTAGTGTAGTTATAGTTATATAGTTATATAGTAATATGTGTTATAGTGTATGTATGTAGGTGGTGTATGGAATGATATATGTGTGTGTATATTTATTATTATATACATCGTATGAGTTATAGGATAGGTGTATTATACTGTAATATTGATATATATGTGTTATTAGCTAGTAAATGATATCGTATATCTGTTGTTGAGGATTTGGTATATTAGACGTTTATATCCGTTTAATATATATTATTAGTGGTAGTATTAGTATGAGTATGTGATGTTAGTATTAGTTGATTGTGTATAAGGTAGTATATGTGTAATATGTATATATTATGAGTATAGTATTGTATGTATATGTATATATTGTGTATTTATGTATATGTGGTGTATTTTGAGTTTATGAACATTATTCAGTATAGTGTTGGCATAGCTACTATATATATGATATTTAGTCTAGGTATAGTTGTAGTTAGTATAAGTATGTATCGATATAGTGATTTGTGGTTATATAGTAGTGTTAAGTAGTGTATGTTATGATGTATGTGTGTTTAGTTATTGATTGATTGTTAGATTAGTATGTATGTTATAGTAGTTAGTATATTAGTTAGTATTAGTAGTATTGTATGTGTTGATGTCGTCAAAGTTGTTTAATTTCACGTCCTACATGATACAGATACCTCTTAGATTATAAATGCTACGGTGTGTGGTGGTGGAAATTGTGATAAAAGTGATGCCCAGTGGAAACGAATAGTTTTGTTAGGCATTTGGGGTGAGGTAACTGGTTGAAAGGTCCTCGAAATTGGAGGAATATTTAGCTCCGTGTTTATAAAAAAAGCATGATAAGACTTTTTTTTGAAATGATGAACTTGGTGATGCAAGTATAAAGTCTTGGGCCACCTCGACATTTGCTTTGGCGCGTCCTTCTTGTGGTAACATTTACTTAGTGGTTGGTTATGTGTGTGTATGACGGGATCAGTGCTGAGGCACTCATGTTTTGTCCATGTTGTGGTCAAAGTTCCAGATTGGTATGTGTGGGAGGGAACCAGAAGGGACTAGAAGATTGGACTGGTATTGTTTTGCATGTAGCATGTAAGAATTTTTGAGATTAAGACAAATCAAGGGACCAAGAAGACATTAAATAGTCTCAATCTTATGAGCCTTCGGGCTATTATATGCCTGTTCCTGCACTATGTGTGAGTGTGTGTGTGTCCGTGTTGTGTGTGTGTGAGGTTCGCAGAGCTTCCTATCTCTCGGAAATGTGATCTTCCCGTGTCAGAAGAACTCTCCGACGAAGTAAGATTACAAGTTAGCTGGTGTCCAGAAATATGGATCTGGACTTGAGAGATCTTGATTATGGATTGGAATGTCAAGCTGATGAGACCGTGGCAGTTAGGTAATAGTGATATGTCAGGTCATGGAAACTCAATGATCTGATGGTCCTTTTGTCAGATGAGTGTAACTAGGGGCAAGTAAGCTATTTGGGTCATCGTTAGATTGATAAGGGTTGTGAAATTTCCTTGAGAAGGGAAACTATGCAATTTCTCGTATCTGGCGACTGCGAAATGAAGAATCCGAACGGCTTTTGTCTTTGTGAGAGAGCTCGACAATTTGTAGGTGGCTATTTGTACTTGAGTGGTTGATTTAGTTAATGATGAGAATTAGAAGGAACCCTGTGCATGATCCGCTGAAGTAGGATGGAGAGTGTCTGTTATTAGAATTCTCTAAGATCGTCTGCATTTAAAACGCAGGGTTGGCTTGTGTGTGTTTGTTCATTATAGTTGGTGAGATGAATCGTGAAGACCTTCGACTGCCTATGTTAGCCTAGTGGAGGCCGGCATTATTGGAAAGAGGCCTGTTAAGTCGAGCAACAAGAAAATTTTGTTATCTTGTGAAAATACGTGAGTAGGTGGTTGTCGAGAGCATTCTTTGGAAGTATATGGCGGGCTGATTTAAAAAGTTATAGACACGTTTTGTTGTTTAAGAAGGGGGTGTGTGTTTTTTCTCCTAACAAGGATATACTTGTGAAATTTTGTTGTTTGCCTATGTGCGAGTTGTATGAAAAGAGATACGCAAGTAAAATTAGTTTGGTTGTCAGGTGTAGGTAGGTGGTGCAATGGGGCCCGAGTGTGATGAAAGAAGTTCTATGATGTGCGTGATGTGTTCGTGTTGGAAGTAGATGTTAAAAGATTGTTAGGTAGTTTGATTTGTGTGTCAACCACCGTGTGAACCTGAACGTCTGTATATGCTGTGGCCTTGCGCTTTTGGGCTGACATTCGTGTATAAGTGATAGTGACTTGTTGGTTAAGTGAATAAAGGTTTTGTAGTATATGAAGCGATGAAGTTAGATG
>JABUQX010116910.1:20000-37879 GCA_015478945.1 Trachelipus rathkii
TCGCTGTACATTGTATTCGAAAACATGTAAATCAGCTAGGCGCGTGTGTGTGCGATGGTGTCGAGGGTCACTGGCTGCGAGTTGAATTTTTTTTCGTCTTACTTCTTGCAATGTTGTCGCAACGAGAGCATATCTAGTACGCCCAGAGGTCGGCGTTCCTTAGAGCTTTGTGTGGGCTGCGGTTGCTTGCCCTGTAACCGCAGGCAGCCGAGCCCATGATTTCCCGTAGAAGCGATAGCTGCCCGGAGCGCCGAGAAGAGAGGTCGTTCCAAGACGCGCTACTCTTCTAATTGGTATTTAAATAAGTAGTCGGATTGTCGACAGCCATGGTGATGAATCGAAGAAGCATGAAATACTTAGGAAAACTGTAAGAGAGATCTCGAGTTTAGTTGATTTTTTGTGTAGTGTCAGATCGGACTAAGTGGTGGAATGCGGTCTATGTCCAGTGTGTCCTAGAGCGTGTGACTTGCTGTTGTGTGACTACAGGGTTCGGAGTCCGTGGTCGCTAGTCGAGATTTTTACTTACGGGTCTTGATTAGTTCAAATGTAATCGCAACAGAAGGAATGAAGTGAGTTTCAAGCTGCTCGAGCAGTTGGTGGATTTGGGTTGTGGATTGTTCTGGTAATACGCCAGGAGGCAACCTACAAAATGCCGCTATGTGAGCCCAGCCAAGAAGTAGTTCTAGAATATCTATGAACTTGTGTATGATCTGTACCTCTTAGTTCCAGACAAGTAGTCCCGACTACATATAAGCATTCGTGAGTCACAGGGTAATAGCAATTGGCCGGTCAGCTGTGAAGCACCCTAGCACACGGTCTCAGACTTAGCCACTAAGGGTTTAATTCACAACTAGCCGCATCTCCTTCATTTTCACAACTTTTGCCCACGTACTAACACTCTGCAATCATCCGTTTCCCTTTTCAATTCACACAATATCCTAAAATACTTGAACTCAGCAGCATTTGTGTCCAGCTGCTACACCATCCGCTACACATAACTTTACAACTAGAGAATCATATCCTCATTCAAAAACCACTGAACCTTACTACTGATTTCTTCTACGTTTACTTTCAAAAAACCCTCCTTTTACACACAACCTGCAAAATCTCTCTCTACTAATCCCTTCAAAGCTGTTTCGGATTCGCCACATAAACTAAATCATCCGCATATAATTAGGTAGATCCCCGTCCAACTCGTCTTATCATCTCCATTACTACCATACTAGTACACACCAATACCTATTGCTACATAGGATCATCCACCTTCTGATCTTTCATAACCCAATCCATATATATATTAGTATTATATTATATATATATATATATATAATATATTTAAATATTAAGCTCATTCAGTTACTTAATAGGTAATTATGTACTATGATAATAGATAATATATATAAATATTAATAAATATATAATATATATATATATATTTACTATATACACATTTAGATTATATATTATATATTAGATATATATATAATATATATATAAATTATATAGTATATAATATATTATATAATTAGTATATATAGAATAAGATTAGACCATATAGTAAGTATAATATATAATATGATAATATAAATAAATGATATATATAATAATATAATATATATATATATATATAATATATATATATATTATATTATTATATATTCTTTTTTCATATTTGATATCAATTCAAGGCCTTGATATATAGTTCTTTTACAATGCCCACAAGAAAAATAATAAATTACGTTATCTCCAGCTATCCGGCGCCAACTCCGGACAATATTTCTGCAAACTGTTCTGTGAGAATTGTGCAGTACTTCTGGCAATAAGATTTTCACGTGAACAAAAATATTTTTTGAAAAAAAATTATATGCAGAGAATCTTGTTCCGTTTTCATAGCTTACTGCAGAGGCTGCGGATGAACAAGTCCGAGATATCCGACTAAGGCTTTCTGCACTCACACTTATGAACAACTTTGTCTCTCAAGAAACACGTCTTCTGGCCATAAACTTTTCACTACAAAAAAATATCATTATAGGCAGACCAATTATCCCTATCTAGATCCGGTCTCACGCTTTCCCGACTCCAGGTATCCGGAATCACGTCAGGTTCTGCACTATTGAACATTGCTTCAGCCCGTCTCTCCGGCAATACCAATATTTTCAATGCTAACAAAAATTTTCATTGAAAAAATTTTAAAACAGGATTCGGCTTCTACAACTCGTCTACCTCGGTTCCGAATCTCGGATCCGGATGACCGCTAAGGTTTTTGAACTATGTTGAAAATTAAATGAGCTCGAGAGTCGTCTGGTCAATACATATTTTCCACTAAAAATATGTTTCCTTGAAAAATATTTTATAAGCAAGATCCGGCGTCCGGATCTGACCGCAAGGATCCTGCTCCGAATCCGAATTTCCATCAAAGGTTCCCTGCAGTATTTAAAAATTGGTTCAGACAACATCTTCTTTCAATAAATTTTTCACTTATAAAATTAATTTTTGACAAAAATTCCATACCCAAGGACCACCCTGCACTGGTGGTTTCGGGACTACCGAGGGTTCGCTCCGTGATCCGTCTCCGGATCCGAACTAAGGTTTTATGTACTAATTGGAAATTGTTCAACACGTAGTTGCATGGCAATAACATATTTTAGCCGTAAAAAGATTTTTTTTAAAGAAAATGTAATACCAGCAGGATCCGGCTGCCCCTGGCTCTCGGCTCCGACGACGGCCTCCGAGTTTCGGCTTCGGCTTCGGATCTGACTAAGGTTTTCTGCACTAATTTGAAATCGTTGTATTCAGAACACTTGTCTTCTATCAGAAGAATTTTTCACAAAAAATTTTTTCGAATAAAATCAATACTACGGCTCCGAACTACCGGCTCGGGCTCCGACCCGACTGCCGATACGGATCCGATTAAGGGATCTGCAACTATTAGTGAAAAAATTGTTCAGCGAAGTCTTCTGGAAAAAAATAATTCATCCAAGAAAATTATCTCTTGAAAAAAAAATTTATACCAAGGATGAGGCTCCGAATCTGGATTCCCGGATCGCGGTACGGTCTACTTGAAGGCTTTCTGACCTTTTTATTAATAGAAGAAAAAAATTTTCTGAGGCATTTAATTTTTGGTTCGGAAATTGTTTTTTCAAATAAAAAATTCAATTGATCCAGGCTCCGGCTAATACTCCAGCTCTGACTTTGACTTCGGATATGACTAAGGTTTCTGAACTATTTTAGAAAATTGGATCTGAGGTACCAATCTTCTGGCAATAAACACGTTTGTCGCCTAAAAAATAATTTTTTAAAAATTCATACACCCACAGGATCCGGCTCCGCTTCCGGATCCGACTAAGGTTTCGATACAATTTGAAAATGTTTAGCACGTCTTCTATCAATTAAATTTTCACCTAAAAAATTTTTTTTTAGAAAAATCATACTCTGGCTCCCACTCCATCTCCGCCTTTGAATCCGGCCTTCCGGTTCCGACTCCAAATCCGGATCAGATTAAGGATTCTGCAACTATTTGAAAATTGTTATTCAGGCAAGTTTCTGGGCATAAATTTTCATTTAAGAAAAATTATTTTCTTGAAAAAATTTATAACCCAGGATCCGTCTCCGAATCGGATAAGGATCCGGATCCGGACCTGACCTAAGGTTCTGCACGCTATTGGAATAATTGTTAGTGCGTCCCTTGCTGGGCATTAAATTTTTTCACTCTAAAAAAATATTTTTGAAAAAAATTCATACTAAGGATCCGGCTCACCGGTATATTTTCTTGCCGGCTCCGGCTCCGGCTCGCGTCGCCGGCTCCGACTTCACCTTCGCTCGATTTCACCTTCGCTCTGGATCTGACTAAGGTTTCTGCACTCTTTGAAAATTGATTTAGCACGACTTCTGGCAACAAATTGCTCATCTAGGCTAATAGTTCTGTCTGAAAAGCATTTATATACTATTTGCGCCGGCTCAGACTTCTAGCTCTGAATTCGACTTCCGGCTACCGACTCCGGACCGGAATCCGACTAAGGATTCTTGCACTATCTATTTGAAAGCTGTTCAGCAAGTCTTCTGGCAACAAATTTTTCAATAAAAAATTTTTTTCCTTATAAAAAATTTAATTCCCAGAATCCGGCTCCGATTCCGGCTCCCGCTCCGGATCCGGATCCAACATAGGTTTTTCTGCAACTATTTGAAAATTGGGTTAGCATCTTCGATGGAGGGATTCTTCTGGCAATAAATTTTTCACTATAAAAGTATTTTTCGAAAAAAATACAAACTACGGCACAGGCTCTGACTTCGGCTCCCCACTTCGACTCCGGCTCCGATCGGATCCTTAAAGGATTACATGGCACTATTGTGAAAATTGACCGCAGAGTAAACGTCTTCTGGCATTAAATTTTTCACCTAAAAAAAATCATTTTTTTGAAAAAAAATTCTATCCAGGCTCCGGCCTTTGCGTTCCAGCTTCCGACCGTGCTCCGGCTCCAGCCTCACGAGGCTTCCGACTTTCACCTTCCGGCTCCGGATCTGACTAAGGTTCTGTTACTATTTGAAAATTGTTCAGTACGTCTTCTTGCATTAAACGTTATTTTCATATAAAAAATATATTGTATGTTTAAGAATGAAAGATCCAACTCCAGCTCTGCTTAAGGCTCCGGCTCCGGCTACCGGCTCCGGCTCCGGCTTTTCAGCTCCGGATCCGAATTAGGTTTCTGCACTAATTTGAAAATTGTTCAGGAAGTCTTCTTCTAAAAATAATATTCTTCAAAAAAAAAATCAATACTCCGGCTCCGGCTCAGACATCGACTCCGGCTCTGACTTCGGATACGGATCCGGATCCGACTACACGATTCACAGTACTAATTTGGAACATTGTTAGTCACATCTTCTGCAATAATTTTGAATCGAAAAAAAATTATTCCATGAAAAAAATTAACCAGGCTCCGGCTTCCGCGGCTTCCGGACTGCGGCTCGGCTCCTGGCTCCGGCTGCCAGCTGGGGCTAGCTGCGGCTCAAATTATTTGACTTGAGCAAAATCCGAAGAATGGGCTAGAGGTTGAGAATATGAAAAAAAAATTAGATTTTCTAATAATTATAAATAAAAATTTTTCATCCTAAACCTGGAATTGCAAATATTTGACTGGAATTGAAATTTTTAGTTCGACACTTCTCTAAATAAATTTTCTGTATCTAAAAAACTATTAAGAATTTTAAAAAAAATAATTACACTATGATGTTCAGGAGGAAATTTTCTACAAATTTAGATAATAAAAAAAATGTGAAATTTGAATTTTATTGCTTTCAAAAAGTAGGGGGGTCTAGTTATAAGTCTCCACCTTAAACAGATAAGCATCATTTTAATGCTTTTCAGTTATTATTATTTTATTATTATTATTATTTATTATTCACTTATTATTTGATTAGAGTTTTTAATTATTATTATTATGTATTATATTATTAAAATTATTATATGATATTTAATTTAATGGAATTATTGAGTAAATTATTTATTATTATATTATTATTATTAAAATTATTATGTTTTTTATTTTGATTATTATTGATTAATACATTAAATAAATAGCCAATTGAAGTAACAGGAGAGCAGAATAAGCCCGAAATATTTATGAAAACTTTAATATTATCTTAAAAATAATTATTTTATAATAATATTCTGAAAATTATAAAAGTTATTTCGACATTTTTTAATGGGCTTGTCTATAAATAATCCAACTTTTAATTAGTTAACAACAGTCGCCAAAATTCATGGATCAAGATAAAAAAATTAATAAATACAAATACTCTTAAAATATAATTCATCTCTCATGCAGAAAAAAAAAAAAAAAAAAAAAAAAAGAAAAAAAAAAAAAAAAAAAAAAAAAAAAAAGGCAGACACTAACATTAGTAAGTATGAGAGAGAGAAATTTGATGGAACAAACACCATACGAATAATGTAACTTGGCTTTAATAATAATGTATTAATATATAATATAATAATAATGGATATAATATAATAATAATAATAATAATAATAATAAATTTTATAAAAAGTTTACCTCAGAATCTCCATTCAAAGAACACAATGCATTTATTAATTTTTATTATTATTATTATTATTATTATTATATATTATATGTATTATTATTTTTATTTAATTATTTTATTATTATATAATTAGTATTGATTTTTATTATTAATATTATTATTATTAGGTCTTATTATTATTTTTATATTATTATTATTATTATTAGTATTATATTATTATTGAGTATTATTATTATTAATATTTATTTATAATAATTTTTATTATATTCTTTTTTGTTTTTTATTTTATTATTATTTTTAATATGTAGTAAGCATTATTATTAATAAAATTATTATTATCATTACATTCATTATCATGATGGAGGAAATCTTATTTCATTATTTATTAATTGTCTATTAAAAATATTTATTATAATTGACTGGGTGTTAATCCTATTTCTGCAATTTACCTTATTAATATATAATATAGAATATTATTTTCAGAAATTCGTGAAACAATTAATATCTTAATTTTATTAAATATTGGGTATTTTAATGCTGAAAATGAAAATTGTGATCATTACAAATGTGTAAGAATATATAACGGATAATTATTTATATTTATAATAGTATATAGGTATATATTCGTATAGTATATATGTAATATATATTATATATATAGATTATAGTAAGTATATATATATGTAAGTATAATTGTGTAAAAGTTGGTAGGATATATATTTATATATATATATATATGTGATAAGTTGACGTGCAGAAGAAATGGGGTATACCTTTGAGGTAGAGTTAATGGGATGTACACAAAGAATTTGATAATCCTGTCGGGTACCACTGGTGCGCATATATATATATATATATATATATAATATATATATATATATATATATATATATATATCAGTATCTATATATATATAATGATTATATTATATTTTAGATATATATTATATATATATATATATATATATAGTGAACACTCGAAGTGATGGAAATACCTCCCATTGGGCTTATGGTTGTGGTTGGGTTATTTCCATTTAATTCCGCCCAATCTTTCACCTTTCTCTTTTGCGTTCATAATACACACTCCTAGCTTAAAGACAACGCCTTACAGACATTACCTTATATCCCTGTGTGTGGGGGAGAAAGAATTGTCCACAGGGTATGTTCTTCGTGTCGCTGAATGCGACAAAAGGAACAGTAGTAGTTGGGTTGGCTACCCACTACCACTTATATCTTGTCAGGAATGTTAATGCATGAATCGGCGAAGGTCGTGGTCGCCGTAAGCGGACTTCTATCTTTCGTTGAAAATGTATGAAGGTATGGGTACATAGAATGTCAGAGGAATAAATGACGAGGATAAGAGGAGAATGGGAGAGAGGTGATGAACGTGTTTAAGAAATGGTTGAAGTTTGCTTGATTTGCCTTCGATTGTCACTGACAAAGATTGAAACAGGCCGTGAAGATGAGAGGTGTGGTGTGAAATACTGTGTGCCTGGTGCCATAAGGAAGGACGAGCAGAGTGGGGATGGAAGTAGTTTGCTTTCTCTAGATGGAGATGGACCTGTTGGCAGTCAGATTTCTATGCAGTAATTATTGTTTTGTGTGAATACTAAGAGACTTTTGATGGTTAAATTTTGAGATTACGAAAAAAGGTCAAGGTTAATCGTTGTGGTTAGTGACATATGGTTCGCATCTGAGGGATCGTTGATAGGAGGGAGTGGCAATTTTCTGAGGATAATCTTCAAGAAGATGTTGTTGTGTGATGGCGGTACACGGAGGAAGGACTGTTCGATTGAATGTGCGTTTGAGAGGTAACGCGCTGGAATGGTTGGTTGGGTGATTCTAAAAGGGATGGTATAACAGTTAGAGGTGGTTTTGGGGTGTCGGAGAAAATGAGAATGTAGGAAGGTGATTGATTTTGTGAGAGAGATTTGTGTGTAAGTAATATTTTCTTCAATCAAAAGAATTTTCATAAGTATACTAGATTTGGTGTAAGGTTAAAATGATCGAAAGTGAAAGTATGATTAATTTTGTGTTGTGGAAGAAGGTGATGCTGAAGTATGTTTTGGATGTTAAATCAGTGAGAGGGTTAAGGAGAATGGGATTATCGGAATCATTATGTTGTTTTATATGGAGATTAAGTTAGTGGGTGGCTTGGAATGGAGAGGAACGGTGATAGAAAAGAAGTGCGAATAGAATTAGAGGAGAGGTTAAGTGAACAGATCATAAGAGATACAGCCATTTAACGAGGCGCTTCGCAATAAAATCAGTTGCAATGTGAAGACAAGTTGGAAACTGAACATATGTATGGTCACAAAGGAAAGGGAGTATATTATAAAGTGGCAAGGAAGACGTCATACGATTCCCCAATAAATGAGGAAGAAGCTGAAGAATTGTTACAGTTGAGAGAGTTGGGGAATGATGTAATGAAGAGGTTAAAAAGTAAAAAAAGAAGCGAGGTTGATGTTCTAAAAGGCAGATGAATGATTGTCTCCAAAAGAAGGTGTGTATTTGAATTATATAAGGGGTAAACGGATAGACTGAATAATGCATCGTACGTAGGAAAAATGAGGTAAATGAACAGTTTGGAAGGAGTGTGTATGGGGACCTTACGAGGAATGGGGAAGCTCTTCGGGAAGGAAACGCGAATGAGAATATAGGGAATCTGCTTAGAATAAACAATATGAATATTGGGGATAGGTGCTTTACGTAACTGATGAATATGGTTGGACGTGGAGGAGAATTTGGAGTAAACACTTATTATGCGTTCGAAATACTACATAACAGTATGGCAGTTACGCACAGAAGATGCTGATAGCTGGAAATGTGTGTGGGCGTGAGGTGCATGAATGGATAGGTATTTGTGGAGGAGAGATTGGTAGTGAAAAAGTTGAAGGAATGGTAACAATGTGAGGGCATAGATGGAGTAACTGTTGAAATGATCAAGAAGAATGCGAGATGGGGTGCATTGATAGATTTGAAAGTTTGTTTATATGCAAAGAGAAGGTATATTTGCTGGATTTGTAGAGCTTACGAATAGATCGCTTGTCACTATCCATTATATTATATTCATGTGTAACGTGGGGATAAAGGTAACTGTAATGCAATTATAGGGAGCGAAATGTTTATCTGAGTGTTGTATGGGATATTTATATGCAGGTATTATTAGTCGAAAGTAGTATAATTCGAGATGTATCTGGGGCTGATTGGTGATACCAGCAAGGTTGGAATTTAGAATGTGGTTCAGAGGATTGTGTGATCAATTTTACTTGAACACAAGAGAGAGAATAATATTGTAGAGTTTAGGGTTTTAGATTAAAGCAAAAGGAATATGAAAGGAGTAATACGGAGGCTATATGGCGCATGTGTTAGTGATATATGAAATCAAACAGATGTATGTATGACGATAGTGAACATGTGTAAGAATACATATTGTAATTGAAAGTGATTATTTAATATTATTAACGAATTAAGGATATGTCTTCTTTGTTATTCAATTAGTATATGGATGTGGTTATAAAAATATTAGAGGTAGGGTTATATTTAGTTTCTTTGAAATGATGGAGAATGGAAGTGAAAGGGGAGCGACCTTCTTATTGTAATACAAGAGTTGTGCAATGAATTTGAAGGCAAATTTGAAGAGAGTTTTTGAGAGGATTGGTATACGAGGATTTATTAGGCTGTGTAAAAGGAGGGTGTTTGAAAAGTAAAGTAGAAGAGAATAAGGGGTATGGTAGAATGTGTGAGGGTAGTACCGCGATGTGAAAGGCTAATAGTGGAGTGGGAGAACTGGAAACAAGTATCTGAGTTATAATATTTGTGATGTATTGTTGGAATGAAATTAAAACGCATTTAGCGCGACAGTATGGATGCATATTTTTATTATGTTTTTATTAATTTTATTTATATAATAGTTCGTTTTGAGAATGTTATTGATGATTATTATTATCTTAATTATATTAATTTTATATCTATTATTATTTATTATTATTAAATTATTTATTAATATTATTATATTTTATTAATTATTATTATTATTATGTTTTCATTATTATTATAAACAACGTTTGAATGTTGAAAAGACTGATACGTGTGAAAAACTCGATGTGCTTGTCTCTCTCGTTGATCCTCCGTTCACTTCCTCGCTCTCGGGTGTGTGCAATGGGAAGCCAATTGTTACTGTGCAATCGCAGGAAGTCTGCTGGATTGTGGCTAAGTGGATAGTAAGAAATGTTGACAGTGAATGGTGGTAATAAGAAGGTGCATGACAGCGGAGTTTAATGTAGATTTGCAAGTTTGCAGGATGAAGTCTTAAAAGGCATATGATGAAGGCACTTCCCTGAGGAAGATTTGCTTGGTAATTATATAAGTAGGAAAAAAGAGTACGTTAGAAATTGGTAGGTGTATACCCGTAGGATGAAAACAAGAGAGCCTAAAATTGAAGGCTGCAGGTATGTGCCTGAAGGAAACGGATGAGATGGGGTACTTTGTTTACGCTTTTTGTACCAAGGGGAATGGAGGGGAGCTCTTGTCGTGGCAGAGGAGCGCGAAAGGTTAAGGAATGATGAATAAAGGGAATCGGCTTAGAATAATGAATAGGGTATGGTGCTTTTGTAACTGATATGAAATGGTTGTGAGGGGAGTGTTGGAAGAACACACTTCGAAAAATCTGCACAATATTAAAAGTAATTTGAAGAGGTGAAAGTGAGTGTGTTTGGTTTAATGGTGCAAGAAGGAATAAGGTATTGGGGATGAGGTTATTAGTAAAGAGGAGGTAATGCGTAGAGTGAAAAAGTTGAAGAATGGTAAATCGCAGGTATAGATGAAATTTCTTGGTGAAATGAATCAAGAACGGGATGTGTAAGGCATTTATGAATGGAAATTTTCAGTTTGCTTTGACTATAGTATTAGATTGTGGGTATAGTTCACAGGGATTGGAGGAGAGCGGTAATAGTACCCTTATATAGAGGGGATAAGGAGAATTATAGAGGAAGGTAGATTTAGGGGATATTGTATTGAGTTTGTAGGGAAGGTATTATGCCTGGTATTTTGGTCGAAAGGCAGTGCGTCGAGTGACTGAAGCGTGTGTTTGGTGAAGAAAGGTGCGTTTAGGAGTGGGGAGGATGTGTGATGTGTGGACCAAATATTTACATTGAAACAAATGATTGAAAAATGGGGGAAGAAGAATAAATTGATTTAGGTTTTGATGGATTTGCACAAGGCTATGATAGTAATTAATGTAGGGAAGCTTTATGGAGGTTGTCTGTGTGATAGGATGGGTGTTGTGGTGGTAGGCTTGAATGGATATTCAAAAGTATGTATGCACGGAACTAGTGCGAGCGTGGTGTAAGAATAAATGTGTGCGAAGGGTGATTGGTTTGAATGGAGGATTAATTAGAGCGGGTGAAACAGGGTTGTTGTTATGTTCCTTGTGTTATTCAAATTTGTATATGGATGGGGTTTTATGAAAGAATTCGAGGTGGGATGGCAAGGAAATGGTGTTAGAATGCGGTGGAGAATGGAGATGAGTGGAGGGGTGCCCTACCTATTATATGCAGATGATTTGGGTTCTGTGTGGCGAATCGGAAGAGAGTATTGAGAGGATGGTAGAGGAGATATTTGGCAGAGGAGTGGTGTGTAAGGAGGGGCCTTGAAGTAAAACGTGGATAAGATAAGGTTATGGTTGGTGAGTTGAGCGACACCTCGCCTCAGTGTGATATGTTATTATGATGGATTGAGCAGTCATGGAACACGGTCTGAGTTTTAAAATATTTAGGAGCTGATGAGTGTTGGATGAAAGGGAAACGTGACATGCGAGTACTAGGAAAGTCTTGGTGAATACGCAGGAAGGTGGCTGGTGCAATTAAATCGTTGGTGAATGTAAAGGGACTAAGCTTAAGTGTGCTAGGGTCTTACATGAGATTGTTTTTTAATAGTGTTAATGTATAATTGTGAAACTATGGTCTGGAATATAGATGGTATAGATCTAAGTTCAACTGTGGTTCAGATGGACAATCTTAGGGGTGTTGCGTTTTAGGTGTGAGAAGAATTGATAAAATTGGAAAGGAATGAACTGTATTAGAGAGTTGTGGGTGTGAAGAAAGGGTAATGAGAGAATAAATGAAAGTATGTTGAGATGGCTTTGTCATATGGATAAGGATGAATGATAGCTCGTTGTTTAAGCGGATGTATCAGTGGCGAGTGTGTTGGGGAACCGACAGCGGCCTGGGAGAGCCGAAGAGAAAAAGTGGATTAAGTCCATAAACGAATGTTTGAAGGAGAGAAATGTGAGTTTAGGCAGGGCGAGAAGAAAGGTTATAACAGGAGTGAAACGGCGGGGGATTGTGAGGGGGTATGGTTTGGCCCACCTGGGCCAAGTATGAAAGCCCCTTACACTGACGAAACATCTACTATAGGTGAGGGTTCATTCGTGTCCCATTAAGCTGTTGGGTGCGATTTTTCTGACTGCAGATGAGTCTCACTAATTAAATGTACTGGGGGGCGTAGGGCTGCGGCTTTCTTTTCGACTTATTGTCATGATTCTTCTACTGCTTTTCTTTTCCGATGCTCGTCGCACACCTTACCCCCATTCTGGGAAAATAAAGGAAGATGAAAAAAGAAAGAAAGAAGATTATTATTATTATTATGATTATTATTATTATTATTATTATTATTATTTATTAATATTCTTGATATATTATTATTAATATTATTATTATTATTATTATTATTATTATTATTATTATTATTATTTTAGGAAGTATTTCTGGCAAAAGTCGATCAAGGTCTCCATCACGCAGCAATTTAAGCAAGTCTAGATCTAGATCACCATCAAGATCAAAGTCAAGATCACGATCTAGATCAAAATTGAGATCAAAATCAAGATCACGATCAAGTATTATTATTATTATTATTATTATTATTATTATTATTATTATTATTATTATTATTATTATTATTATTATTAAGGAAGTGGGGAGAATCAGGAGTGAAAAGTTTTGTAACTGGGTAATAAGTAAAAATATGTCCGTACACTTTCAGAGATGTCAACTGACAGGAAACGTGATTATACTGAGCATATTTGGATGCATATGAAGGGAGCGAATGTTAACAGTGTAAGGGAAGTATGCTGATGTGCTAAGATTGTAAGTCAGAATGTTAATGGTGAATGGTGGAATGACGAGGTAATGCAAGCCTTCGAAAATAATAAAGATGCCTGGTTGAATGTACTAAAAGCCAATTATGAGGTTTTGAATGAAAGATGTATGGAAACATATTGCAAGGGAAAGAGAAAAGCTAAAAGTTGCATACGTATGAGTAAAAAGGAGGTAAATTGACAGTTTGGAAAGAGGATGAAGGGAACCTACATGGAAATAGGAAGCTGTTCTGGGAGGAAGTACAAAATGTTAAGAAAGAGTATGGGAAATCTTCATAGCATAATGAATAGGGATGGTGGTGCTTTATGACTGTTGAGATGGATGAAAGGAGAGTGAAGATGAAGCATTTCCAAAATCTGCATAACGTTGACAGGTATGAAGAAGTGAATGTGAGTTGGTTTGATGGTGTAGGTAGTTTTTTTTGGAGGATGAGGTATTTAATAGGGTGAAGGTAATTGGTTGATTGAAAAAGTTGAAGAATGGTAAATCAGCAGGTAAGATGGATTACTAGTGAAATGATAAAAATTGGTGAGATTATTATTGACTGGATATGGAAGTTGTGTAAATAATAGGTTTATGGAGGTCAGCATTGATAAAATATACCCTTATATAAGTTTAAAGGAGATTAGAGGAACTATAGAAAATACAGGGGAATTAGATTATTGAGGGTTTGTTATAGTAAAGATATCCGCTGGTATTTTTTTTTTCAAAGAGTATTTCTAGTGACTGGAGGTTGATTGTTGAAGACCAAGGTGATTTAGAAGTGGTAGAAGATGTGTTGATCAAATATTTTGCATTGAAACAAATGTGAGAAAATTTGAAAGAAGACAAAACATTATTTAGCTTTTATAGACTTGCAACAGCCGTATGACAGGATTAATAGGGAAGATTTGTGGAAGCTGTTAATGATATACGGTGTTGGTGGTAGGCTTCTAATGGAATTAAAACTTTTAAATGTATGTGTGCTTTTAGTGAATAGTGCGTGTGTGTAAGAATAAACGGAGTGGAGGTCAAATGGATTTATATTAACAGTAGAGTGAGGCAAGGATGGGATATTCTCCATGGTTCTTTAATTTAAATTTGGATGGGGTGATGAAAAAATTTAAGGTAGAGGTGGCAGGAGAGGGTGTTAGACTGATGGAAAATGGTTGAAAGTGGAGGGTACCTTGCTTATTGTACATAGGTAATTTGACTTTGCATGGTGAAGTTTGAGAAGATTGGTAAAGAGGTTTTGTTTGGTATGTAAAAGGAAGGCTCTTATAGTTAATGCAGATAAGTGGTAGGAGAGGAGAGTCTGAAGTGAGATATGTTTGACGGCAGGCAACTGGAGCAAGTATCTGAGTTTAAATATTTAGGCTATATGTTGGTTGAAAAGGGAACAGTTGATACTGAGTTTAGTAGGAAAGTGGTTAATACAATGAGACTAAGTCTTGAGTTTTATGAGGGGATGTTGTACTTTTGTTAATGTTTAGTAGTCAAAGTATGAAGTTTAATAAGAGGTATAGATCCAAGGTGCAGTCTTGTTAAGATGAATAATCTTAGGGTCCTGTTAGGTGTTAGAATAATTGATTAAATGAGGTGTTAACGTGTAGGGATGAATTGTGTGGTGGGACAAAACGAGTAAATGAGAGTGTATTAAGGTGGGTTGGTAATATGGAAAGGATGGATGGTCGTTAATTGGTTAAGGGGTTGTATAGTGGTGAAGGTAGGCTGATGGATGTATTATTATTATTATTATTATTATTATTATTATTATTATTATTATTATTATTATTATTATTATTATTATTATTATTATTATTATTATAGTTGTGCCAAATATTGATTTTGAGAAATATCTAATATTCAGCTGAATACCGATTATTCAGCCGAATCTTTAATTTACAATATTCGGTCATCCATGAATATATATATATATATATATATATATATATATATATATATATATATATATATATATATATATATATATATATATATATATATATATATATATATATATATATATATATATATATATATATATATATATATATATATATATATATATATATATATATATATATATATAGAAAGAGAGAGAGTATATATATATATATATATATATATATGCCATTTGCCTTAAGATGGGGTAGGTGGTGGTGTGTGGCAGAAAGAAAGTGGAATATGGATAAATAAAGAAAGCCAGTTTTAGCATGGTGGAGTTGTTAGTAGATATAGAAAATCCACCTTAGAGCATCATGGGGACCGCGACGGACCTCACTATGGCATCTCGCCTTCATCCCTTGGCCCAGGTGGGGCCACAACCATGCCCCCATTGCCAAAACCCCGCCGCCTTCTCCTATCATGCGCACCTTATTCTCGCCTCTCTGCCAAACCCCACATTTCTCTCCTTCACATTCGTTCACCGACTCAATCCACTTTCTTCGGTCTCCCAGCTGGTCGGTTCCTAAACACACTCACCACTATACATCCGCTTAACCAACCTACTCTCATCTTCTATCCTTTCCATATGACCAAACCCATCTCAAATATACTTTCATTTATTCTCTCATTTACCCTCTTTCTTCACACCACACCACTCTCTATCACGTTCATTCCTCTTTATCAATTCTTTCTCACACCTAGCACTCCTAAGATTGTCCATCTGAACACATTGAACTTTTAGATCTATACTTCTTATTCCAGACCATAGTCTCACTACCATACAATAACACAGGTAACAACATACCCTCACAAGACCCTAGCACACTCAAGACTTAGTCCCTTTGCATCTACCAACGATTTAATTCACCAGCCACCTTCCTGCTATTCACAACTTTCCTACTACACTCAAAAGTCCGTTCCTTCTCATCCAACATATACCTCTAAATATTTAAACTCAGACACTTGTTCTAGCTGATTTTCACCATCTAACATAACTTCACACTGAGGAGGTCCTCACTCACAACCATAACCTTTACTCTTACTTCCCAATGCTTTACTTCTCAGGCCCCTCCTTTTAAATACCCTGCCAAATCTCTCTACCAATCCTCTCAAACTCTCTTCAGATTCGCCACACAAAACCAAATCATCCGCATATAATAGGTAGGGCACCTCCACTCACATTTTCCACCATTCTAACACCATTTCCTGCCATCCCACCTCAAATTCTTTCATAAATCCCCATCCATGTTCACAAATTGAATAACCATAAGGACATAACACAACCCCTGTCTTTACCCGCTATTAATCCTAAACCAATCACCATTGACACCATTTATTCTTACACACGCCACTATCGTCATACATACTTTTGATTCCATTCAGAAGCCTACCACCAACACCATATATCACTAACACCTACCACAGAGCTTCACTATTAATCTATCATACGCCTGTTGAAATCCATAAACCTAAATACAATTTATTCTTCTTCTCTCCCTCATTTTCAATCATTTGTTTCAATGTAGAATTTGATCCACACATCCTTCTACCACTCCTAAACGCACCTTGTTCTTCACCAATCGTCCTCAGTCACTGACGCACTCTTTCGACCAAAAAATACCAGCATATACCTCCCATTCAATAATCAAAAAACTATTCCCCTATAATTTCTACTTCCTACAGTTCCCTTTACCCTTATACAAGGGTACTATTACCGCTCTCCTCCAATCCCTTGGAACTATACCTCCATAAACGCTTTATTACACAACTTCCAAATCCAATCAATCACCATCTCGCCTGCTCTTGATCATTTCACTAGTAATTTCATCTATGACTTGCAGATTTACCATTCTTCAACTTTCACCCTAACGACACTTCCTCCTCCCTTACTAATAACCTCATCCCCCAAAATACCTATTCCTTCTTAAACCATCAAAACCGCAATATCTACTTTACTGCCAATATTTTACAGATTTTCGAAGTGTTCTTTTCCATTGTTCCCCACATCCATTTCCCCATCAGTTACAAAAAGCACCATCCCTATTCATTATTCTAAGCAGACTTTATTCTCATTTCCCAACTTTCGCGGCTTCCTTCCAGGAAGCCTTATTTCTTGTATGTCCCTTCATCCATCCTCCTTCCAAACCGTTCATTTGCCTCTTTGTTTTCTCTCCTCTTTACTGCATACACCCTTTAGTATTTCTCCTTTTATAATCTAAAAGCATCTTTTCTTTAATCTTCATCATTTGCTTTTAGTAAATATCCAAATCACGCTTTACCTTTAACTGCTGACTAATTCCTCTTTCATTCCACCATCTGCTGTTAACATTCCCATTCTACTTTTAGCACATCCAATAACACCTCTGCACTACTAACAATTGCTTCCTTCATTTTGCCCCCAGATTTGCCCAGTATCAACTCTTGTTCACATTCAACTGTTTTAATTAGCGAGCGCCTACATACTTATCCTATTATCTTGCACACCCTAACTTCACTCTAATTTTACCTACTTTCGTATCACCTTCCTCTCCATCCGCCCCCCACTAACTTAATTTTTTATAAAATACATTTAACTATACATATATATATATATATATATATATATATAGCAGTATATATATATATATATATATATATATATATATATATATATATATATATATATATATATATATTGGAAGCATGAGCGTTTATAAGTCACCATTTACACGTTGTGTACATATAGACAGAGTTTCAATATATAACGGTATAGTTGATTCAA
>JABUQX010116911.1:0-10000 GCA_015478945.1 Trachelipus rathkii
CAGTTTGTATTGTATATTTAGCTTTAAGCTTTGATAAGGTTCCACATGAAGGCTGACGAAAAAGTTCATTTGCATGAGTAAGGTGGAGTGGACATGTGATTAAGAGGTGGTTGCGAAAATAGAAAACAGTGTGTACAACTAAGTGGGATAATCATCATGGGAAATTAGTGAGAGTAGTGTCCACGGGTCAGTGTGGGGCCACCATTGTCTCCCATAATATATGAAATGTTTAGACCGGACTATAAATGCAAGGTTTCTAAGTTGCAGGACTACTAAGTGCACCCAGTTAGGATAGGGAAGGTTACCTAAAATTCAAAAATGAGGCTGGGATAACGTCTTGGGTGGGAGTAAGAGGCAAATGAATTTTAATAGTAAAAAGGTAAGGTTCTTCACCTAGGTTACTCAAATAAAGTTTTAACTACGATATGAATGGGATTGGCTTGAGTCTGGGCCAAGAAAAAGATTAACGTTGTGATTATAGCAGTTAATTTAAAGAATATACTAAGTGTTTGGAAGCCAGAGGAATAAAGCTAATTAAGATGCTGGGCATAATAAATCGCAATGTATTTTACAGCAAGGAAGTAATAAGTAACTGTATAATAGCTTATGTTAGGCCGTAATAGAGTATTGTGCACAAGTTTGGGCCCTTATTTAAGAAAGACTTAGATTTGCTAGAGCGAGTGCAACATTAGACAACAAGGTGATTTCTGGTTTGAGGTAAGAGCTCAGAGGAGAGGCGAAGGAGAATTAGGAATATTTTCGTAGAAAGGCGATTTCTAGAGGGACATGATACAAGTCTACAAATATTACATCTTGATAATAGAGACCATAATTTTTCCTAGTAGCATGGACAGTGACCGGGCCTAATAAGAAAATAAGAAGGAAGCATGCCATCTTGATATTAAGAAGCATGCATTCAGTAATTAGGGTGTTAATTTTGAATATTGTCTGCCAGAGGAGGTGTTGAGTGTGACTCATGGCAAAATTTAAGAAGGAGTTAGATTCCATAATATAGAACATGAGTTAGAAGAAGAGAAATAATAATACATCCACTACTATACCTCGACAACAAATTGGCAGGTATTTGAGTATAGTAGTTATTAATGTTAGATGCCATGTGTGACCAATAACTTAGTTATGAATGCATGTGGATGGTTTGGGCATCAATATAGTATATTCTGACGTAGGTTTTTACAAGCCAAATGTGGGTTTGTAGTACTACAATTTGACAAGCCCTAGGGTGCTTTGTGGATTTGAATGGGCATGTTTTAAGCTTTGTATATACTATGAAAGTTATTGACAATCCATAGGGTGCTTTGTGGATTTGCTTGAACATTTTGTTTGGTGATTGGTTTTATTGGCTTGACTGGGACAGTCTCTATAGGCCAATGTTACTTCTTTCTGTCTTTTATTTATTTTATTTCCAATGCTCTAGTAACCCCTATATACAAATAAATGAACAAGCGTTTGTTTCATTGGTATTTGTGCTTAGGGGGCTGATCGCATATATTTTTCCTTGTAAATAAATCTCCTTTAAAAAAGAAGCATTGCATATAGAATTTAAAAAGTATTAATATTATTAGTTTCCTTATTAATTATAGAACTCCTCTTTCTAATGAAACCAAAAAACAAAAATCAAGATGGTACACCTGAGATAAATAGTCCTAAAAATACTCCAAAATCTGCAAAAACAAAAAATTTTAAAAATTGGATGTCGACTAACTCATGAACTAACAAACCAAAATGCATTAGCGTTTGATATTTCTCTTTACGAGTCATATAACTACTTCAAAGGTCAATTAGTTTAATTCAATTCCTTAAAGTAGATAACAGAATTTATGGTTCAAACTTCAACATTTCAAAAATTGAAAATTGATTTTTCATCAATTTTGTAGAGGGCTAGCTCAAAAGGAACAAAAGATGGATCAAATACAATAACATATTCTGAATCACTGCAAGAAGTTACCTAACTACTCAACATTTCAGCCCTCTAGGTTTGAAATTAAATTCTAAAATTAATATCAAAATTGCTATCTTGACACATGACCTTAAGAACCAAAAGTCACCACACATCCTTTGAGGCGACATAAAAACGGAACCAATACAGATAGGGAACCAAAATTTTGCAGAGCTTCATCAAATACATTAAAGAATATTATTGTAAAGTTTCATCAATTTTGAAGAAGGTAAGGTGGGGACAATTTCCAGATCAGGTACACTTGACATGAAATGACCCATATATAAGTAAAGTTTCATTATTTAAAACTAAAGAACACTCTAGAGTAGACCGCATAGATATCAGTTGTCGGGGTCTCTCTGTCTCTAGGTGGATGATGGGGGAACTTTGTCCCCCCTCTGTCCCCGACATCTGCGCGGTTAATCCCCGCCGTAAAAATATAGTATTGATATAAGTACCGGGGACTCGAGACCCATAGTGACAGAGAGCGCACAAGTAACCCTCCCGTGGATGCGTTCATCAAGGATACGCAGGAGAGCCTTTAGGGATAACGATTAAGCACTTGAGTATGTATTGGAGACTCGTACTCTAGGGTTGTCATTAATATAGTTATTAAAATCAATAAAATAACATTGTTAATATATATATATTATAAAGATAAAGGTTAGACAGACATATAAGAGAAAAGAGTATTATGAGCGATTAAGGCGTTAACGTAGATAGAGAGGTGTACTAGTAACGACTAGGAGTGAAACATAAAATTAATATTTTATTATCAGTGAAAGGCATAATATTTTCACCCAACTACATCGCAGAAATCTTTCAGAAAAATAATTTAATTGTATTCTCAATAACTTCTATTATATAATCCATATTAATATTAGTAAAAAGTGCATGAGCCTTGAGGTGTGGTGTATAGAAGACTTGAGATGAGCAGAATAGCAAGCTAGCAAGTTCTTTACGAGAGAAAGTATATTGCTCAAATGTCGAATTATATTATTTAATTATAATTATTCAGAAATATTTATTTCTTTTTTATTACTTCTTAGGGGGATTTATCGATTAGCGATTACGAGGACAGAGGGGGGACAGAGATAGTCGTCCCCGGTAATGGTTACCGAGACCCGACTCTATCTATTCAGTATCTTGTTTTGAGCTGACGTTAAATCTTTTTTACTATGCCAAGATAACAATGATTTTGCCTCGCTTTGGTAAACTTTATCGTCATCTCAAATGTCTTCATTATACCTACTTAGAAGCACATCATTGAATTGGTCAAATTAACTGTATTAAATTGCTAAACATTTTTTTTGTAATAATTTGAAATATATTTTGGACAAGTGTATTTTTTTATATTATTTTTTTTTAAGACTAAAGGCCTCCACGAATATTTAATAATCTCCTGATTAATAAAATGATATTATTTTCGTATGTATTGTGTTAATTATATGTTATATTTTTCTAGTTACATGCCTGAACTTTACGGGATGCTGAAATAACAAGATGACATATATTATTATATTATTAATATTTATTATAATATATAATAATATAATATTATATTTATATAAAACAATAATATATACATATATATATATTAATATTATATATATATATATTATTATATATGATTATAATATTAATTAATAATTTATTATATTATTTATATATATATATAATTATATAATATTATTTTAGAACTTAGAAAATAATTATTGTACAAAATATAAATAACTTCTTTATCTATATTATAACCAATTAAATTAATGCATATATATATATATATAATTACGATTAATATATATATATAATATTATATATATTATTAATATATTAATATATATATTATTATATAAAAACACTATATATACTTATACTATATAATACTCAACTCTATTAATAATATAATATATATATATATATATATAGTACGTGATAATTCCTTATCCCCAAAAACTATATAGATAAAATTAGCATATATCATTAGATATAAGTTAGAGGCATATATACACCTATACCATACCAAGAGGTATATATAAAAACAAATATATATATATTTAAGTACTATTTATATAGTAACTGACTAACTACTTTAATCAGGCATTATAAGCTTATTAAATATTAAATTTATATTAATATATATTATAATATTAATATATATTAATAATATAATATATATAATAATATATATGTATATGTTTTTCTTATTATATATTTGAATCAGTTTTCATTAATTTAATTCAGAAAAATTTTCTAATGTTTAAAATTAAATTTCTAAAGTTTCAGAAAAGTTAATGTAAAGTTAAGATTATTTTTTAATGAAAATTTGATTTTAGTGGCAAATTGACTTCTGGCATAATTAGTTTATAGGCAAGCTTTTCCTGGCATATAATTCATGATAAGCTTGTTTCATTCATAATTATAAGAATTTTCTTAAAAACTTAACTTCACTTATAACTTCAACTTATTTGACTATAGATAATTATTATTTTGAACTTAGAATCATTTTTTCAGAAAATATGATGCTAGATTGAAATTTAGAACTTTCCTCATATTATTATATGATTATAATTATTATATATATATTAATTATATATAAATTAATAATAATATTATATATATATATATATTATAATATATATATTTATATTATATTATATATATTATATAATATAATATTAATATAATATAAATATAAATATAATATATATATATTATATATATTATAATATAAATATAAAATATTTATAAGCGTCGGGCGGTAGGTGAAGTGGACCACTTTAGGTATAATTTCGTCTCCCGACTCTCGCTTACTATTTTATGCACTTTTTTGGATAATTTTATTTTTATTTTTTTGTAAATACACGATGTCCATATAGTCGGGCATTATTATAAATGCAACATACAATATTATAATAATATTATATAAAATATAATATATAATATTATATCATAATTATAAAATATTTAAAAAAAATAATAATGTTAAATATTATTATTTCTAATAATAAAAGTTTATTATTAAAGTTTGAAAATAAATTTAAACAGCCCGACTGTGGAGGGGTGAAGCGGACCAACATTGAGGGGTGACAATCGGACCATCTGATTAAATTCGTCTTTTACGTAATTATTTTCATTTTATTTTTAATATTTATTCACTTTAATAATATATATTATTTATTTCCATATTAAAATTATTGTAATAAGTAAATATTAAATATAGGTCAATATGATAAATATAAAATAACGATAATATAAATAAGGTGGTCGATTCACCCTCTCCGCAAAAATTTTTGCACACTATATATTATTGAACTTACTGTTTTATATTTTTTTTATTAAAATTTATTCATTTGTTAGACTATTCCTGGAATTTTTTTCAGATTTAATGAGTAACGAAAATAAAACTTCCAAATATGTACAATTTTATTAATATTATTTATATTATATATATATATATATAAATATTATATATATATATATATTATTTAAATTATATATCATTATATATATTTATAACATTTAAATTAATTATACGTAATAAATGTAAATAATTAATAGTAAAATAGGATAGGATACGAGCACCCATTAAATATATATAACGGCGGGTTGTGAAATTTACGGACAAGTAAGGCTCACCGTTTTTTTGCCTTTACTAATTATGCTTGATCAAAAATTTTACTTTGCCAGTTTAAAGCTAAACATACTCAACTGTATACACTGAAAAATATAATTAAAAATCTTGATCCATTATATTTATCGTGAATTTTATACAAACAAATTCAAAAACACACACATTTTTTTAAAAAGTGAAGTTTTCTTAATTTGAATATGAAAATTATTTTGTTACCCTTAATTTCTATACATTTTTTAAAATATAAAAACTTTCTAGAATTAAATATGATCTAAATAAAATTGTAGTAACTATAACCTATAGTATTAAATATACATATACATCTATAATATAGCGTGGCATCAATAAACAATGAGCGAAAAATTATTTTTTATTTATTTTTTTATTATTTTATATTATCTTATTATTTAATGAGTTGGACTGAATCACCCTCCTAAGAGGCCGGGCCTGGTACTTAATACCGCGACGCTCTATATATATTATATTAATATTATTTATATATATAATATTTATATAATATCTATATATATATATAATAATATATATATATATATATAATTATATATATATTATATTTAATAAGGCCTGTTTATATTTATTATTTAATTGACTCCGTCAGTTTTTGATTATTTTTTTTTTAACATTACTCTACGATGTCATTCGTCTATGATATTTCTAGTGTGAATAGAGGAAAAATAGATCAAAAATAATTAGTAAATATTTTAATATAATTATTTAAAATCACATTTATATCAATAAAATTTTAAAATTAATGAAATTCTCGTTTAACAAAAACTACGATAATTACAAGAAAACCAATTACATATTTGAAATCAGCGTTAAAAATAAGGTTATTACAAAAATGTAAAAAAATTTAATTTTTTCAATAAATGAATAATATCTCAAAATAGTATGAACCACTTACAGAAAAAACCCAATTACATTAATATTTAGGATAATATTCAAGCTTGTGTTAAAAGTTCTATAAAAAATAAATAAATAATATTAGATAAGCAAAACTTAGGGTTTAGGACAGAGGGGAGGGACGTTTTCATGCTACCGTGAGGAGGTGGCAAAGAGGAATACCCTTTACAGTGACAACAAAATACGCAAGAGCGGGGATTACCGGGGCCTCCCCGTTGAGGGGGGGATTATAGTTATTCATACCCATGTCAATTCACCCAAGGAAGGCGAGAGTAAAATATAACCCTTATATCTTCCAGACTTTCACTGAATCTTATCGGTTATTATGCACCTTATTAGGGTATTCCTTTAGTTACTTAAAAAATGATACTGATGGAGTCGTAAAACGTAACTGGTACCTATATATTTTTTTGAATCATGTCCGTCACTACCCTTAAATTGACCGTTAGGATCATATACTAAAAATATATAAAAAACAAAAAAACAAAAAAATCTAAAAACTGATGGAGTACTTAATAACATAACGGTCCAATATATATATAATATTAATATATATAATAATATAATATATATATTATATTATAAATAATATTATATAATATATATTATAATATTAATAATATATATTATAATATATATTTAATATTAAAATATATTTTATAATATATAATTAATATTATATTAATATATATATAGTTAAATTGTTACTATAACAGAGGAGTTTAATTACCCCCTATTGATTTTTTATGAAAGATCAAGAATAAACCAACATACTCTAAAAAATTAATATATGAGAATAGTGAAAACGAAATATTGTCGTCTCTTTTAGGAAAAAAAGGTTACAGGCTCTCAAAAGTTGGTTTATAAAAATCCCATTAGACTCTTTTCATATTGATTTAACGATCAGAGTTAGGTCTCATTTCAGGCCTCTAAGTTTTCAGGTTATGATATAGTTTTTGTTAGGTATAACAACAAGAGTTAAATTCTATGTAGAATTAAACAAATCTGAGGTTCATAAATTGATTAACTAAGGATTGAGCTTACCTAAAACGAGCAATAGGGCACTATTCTATTCATCATCTCAAGTATAAAATTTATGAATGGAGATGAATTTATTAAACTTTTCAAGAGGCTAGTAATACTTTTTTCTAAGAGTCGGACGTTTTTTCAGTTTTCCCACTTATTCTTCATTATTATTTTTTTAGAGTATATTATGTATTTATTTAATAATTTAAATATTTATCGAGCTATCTTTTTATATTACTACAATCGCATGGGGTTTTTATACACTATTGAGGGCTGTTATAACATTACATTTTATTTCTTAAGAGAGAGACGAAGATTTTAGTTTTCAAACTATTTATATTTAATTATTTATTATATGAAGTATATATCCTATGATGATATTTTACTAAAATCAATAAGGAGGGTGTAAACAAACCATACTGGGTAACAATTTACCTAATATATATTTAATTATTATATATATATAATTATACTAAAATTAATATATATAAATATATATAATATAATATTATACTATAATATAATTATATATAAAATATAATATATATATATATATATTAATATATATAATATATATATATATATAATATATATGTGTGTGTGGCACCATGGCATTAAAAGTCTATCAACCCATCACATGAATAATTTACAAAAAAAAAAAAAAAATGTTTTTATACACGTAGCCCTACATTTACCCAGATTAATGAAACATTTTGACTTTTAAGAATTGGGCATAGGTGCTAGTTAATTGGTCTAATGCCAACCTTTACCAGTACTATAAATACAGGCTCAGTCCTAGCCGAATTAACATTTCTGCAAAATCATGTGACCTTTTAGAGGATAAAGATAATTTGGTAAATTATAAAATCAAGTTGTATAATTTAATAAATAGTCGAACTACTGAGTATTAATAAAACATAACATTAAGCATAGATGACACAGCATACGTTTTTTTATGCATGCAGTTTCAGTTTACCCTACTGCCCTAGTCTACGAAATGCTTACACTCCTAAATTGATATTCCATTCATTGTTATTGGGCTCTGGAGATAATGAAAGAGACGAATCCTATAATCCTGTTCTAGAATACTTCGACAGTTTATTCACGGTTTTCTTATTTTATTATTATTTAATTTACTCTTAAATAGAAAATTAAATGGTTCATTTTTAACTAATTTACTAAGCTTAATTATTATTATTTAAAAATTACAAAGTAGGTGTTTTTTCTTAGTTCTAATCTTTTTAATTTTCTTGCATTCCTAATGTTTTTAGTCTTTAATCTAAAGTCTAAACCAAGGCTGCGAAGTCGATAAATTTTCTGCCGGCTCCGGCTCCAACTAAGGCTCCATCATTTTAAAATTGTTGAGCTCCTGCTTCGGCTCCGACCAAATATACCTTAAGCTCATAGTTAAAATTTCGCCTTCATTTACACATGATATCATTAAGGGGACTCCCCACTCGAAATTACATTGTCTATCAATCGTGAAAAGAGAACTTTTTATTTAAATGGGATACTATTATTCTTATGTATTTTCTGGTTTATTTCGTTTCAATATACTATATGCACACAATGCTTAATATGGTATATTTGGAAATTATTTTAGTTTGAGGGGGAGGGGACAAGTTTCTAATATTTTTACTACTTAATTCATAACAAACTAAAAACATATAAAAATGTATTATTTTTATAAATTATTTCAATAATTTTTTTCAACTGAAAATTTTATTTAAAATGGTGTGGTCAAAAAAGATATAATCAATTTGCTTTGAAAATAAATAAAATTTAAAATTGATAACATTCAGTTATATGCAATTTTATTTCAAATTTCAATTTTTATTTTTTCTAATAGTCATCATTCAAACTTGTTCTGAAACACAACCAAATTATCAATCTGAGTAAACATTATGAGAATCTTTTACGCCTATATTATATATATATATTATATATATAATATATATATATATATAATATATATATTATTATATATATTATTTTTACTATATATTATATATATAAATGATATATATATATATATGATAATTATTATAGTATATATAATTATATTAAATACTATATATAATAATATATATATATATATATATATATATATATAGGTACAAATATATACCACTGTTAGAATGGAGTTGAGTGGAGGTTGCCCTACCTATTATTCTGCGGATGATTTGGTTCTGTGTGGCGAATCTGAAAGAGAGTTTGAGAGGATTGATAGAGAGATTTGGCAGGGGTGTAAAAGGGCTTGAAAAGTAAACGTGGATAAGAGTAAGGTTATGGTGTGAGTGAGACAGCTTCCCCTCAGTGTAAGAAAGTTATGTTAAGATGATGAAGAAAAAAAAACAAGCTAGAAAAGTGTTAAGAGTTTAGAATAATTTAGGGTAATAATTGTATGGATGAAGAATGGGAACGAGACGCCTGCAGAGTGTAGTAGGAGTATGTGCAAT
>JABUQX010116912.1:0-2500 GCA_015478945.1 Trachelipus rathkii
TATATATATATATATATATATATATATTATTATATATATATATATATATAACTAATATAATTATAGAGAGAGAGAGAGAAGAGAGAGAGAGGTGCATTAAACATTTCTTTTTATACAAATAACAAAACGGCAAATAAATACACTTTAATTAATAGAGTAAATAAATAAATATTAATTTATATGCCAGCATTTGCAGTGATTAATTTAAAAATTGAAAAGATGAAATGTAAATTTAAATCAAGTAAATAAAATCAAGCAAAATTTGTTATAAAAAAGTTTAATCTAATTCATTATGTTAATTTTACTAATGGGAGGAACACTTGATTCTAAAGGGAGTCTCTATACAAGTGAACTCTGGCTACTACTACTACTACTACTACTACTACTACTAACACATACTACTACTATACTACTACTACTGCTGCTGTTTAATAAAATGGAAATAATAATATAATAATTATAATAGATAATAATAATAATGAATAATATAATAATAATAATAAATAATAATAATATAAATATAATAATAATAATAAAATAATATAGTGATAATATAATAATAATAATAATAATACAATAATAATAAAATAATAATATAATAATAAATCAATAATAATAATAATAATATATAATAATAATAATAAAATAATAATAAATAATGATAATGATAATGATAATGATAATGATAATGATAATAATAATAATAATAATAATCATAATAATAATAATATAAATAATATAGAAATAATAATTATATATAATAATAATAATTAATAATAATAATAATAATTAAAATAATACAATAATAATAATATATAATAATAATAATAATATAATATAATAATAATAATCATAATAATATAATAATACAACTAATAATATAAATAATAATAATAATAATAATAATAATAATAATAATAAATAATAATCAATAAGTATAATAAAATAATAATAATAATTAAAATAATATAATAATAATAATATTTATAATAATAAATTATAATAATATAATATATAAAATTAATAATAATATATAATTTGTTTATTTATTTTAGTTGAAGATATTTATTAACATATGAGCATTCAGTAAAGATCAGGAATCTTAAGAGTGCGTTCCCAGGGGTGAGTTCCCCAATAAAGATTCTTTAAAGATCTTGTGGACTCTTCAAGCGAAACGTTCCACGATTATCCCACTTTACACATTAAATTCGGATTAAACGATCCTTCCACTCCCTTCAGTGAGATTTAAGAGGTGGAGGTTTAATATATAGAAATATAAAATAGATACCCTTGGAAAATCCGTTCTCTCTTTTATTATATTTGTGTCAAATCTGAAAGTGAAATTTTATTTTTAATTTAAAAACTCTTTTGTCACCATCTAATTATATTATTGTAGAAAATTCGAAAGAACCACAATTTTTTCGATGTATAAAATATAATATTCTAAAAAAATCCAATACATTTAAGATATTTATAAGCAAACTAAATTTTTTTTATAGATTTTGTTCACATTGCCAACACTTTCACCTCTTTTAGATATATAAACAATGACCTATATATTTACGAACTATTAAAGAAATATATTTTTCCAATCAATGTCCCCCTCCCTTTTTTCTGAGCCAATATTAATTACGCCTGAGAAAGGGAGTAATAAACAAGCAAGTCATAAAAATGAATTTAATTAATTTATCATTTCTTTTTTTATGAAGATAATTATTACTTATTCGCTTTTTTGATACAGGAGTTTAAAGCTATTATTAACTCACGGTTTCAAGGTTGTCTTAACCAGGAGTTGGGTAAAAGTGAAATTACGTCGAAGCTGAAAATATCATTGTTCTGTAGTTGAGTCTTATTCAGGAATTCAATAAATTCTTGGCTGTTTTTAATATGGCTGGTGGAAATCCTTCCTATGAGTATCTTTAATTGTTTACTTAGCCATTGTGCTAATTTATAGGTTATATTGTTTATATTAGAAATGATGGGTCGGAGAGGAATATTTTCTTTGTGCAGTTTTGGTAAACCGTAAAAGGAGGCCAATCTGGGGAGATATACTATTAAATTTTTGTATAGGTTTTGATGGTCTTTCAGAATTGTTTGTAATTTCTGCTTAAAAATTCTTTGAGATGTCTGAAGAGGGTTTTTGTTCAATCTGGAGTAAACATTATGGTCTGTAAGAATGCCAAGTGCTTTATCTCTATAATCTGATCTATTTATTACTGTTTTTTTTTCCTTATCCGCTCTAGTTATGTGTAATTGCGGGTTATCTTTTAGTTCACGTATGGCAACTGCAAATCTATTTGGAAGTGAATGATTTCGGTTTCTTATGACGTCATTTAATATATATCCTTTTAGTAAATCAAAATTTATATTTAAATCCTTGTTCCTGTTTTGAAAGTTTTCCATATTTTCCAGAAAGTCTGGTAAACTTTTGTTTATCTCTGTGCCAAAGGTCGGACCCAAAGAAAGAACCTGTTTTTGATCGGATGATAACTCAAAGTTT
>JABUQX010116912.1:10000-15000 GCA_015478945.1 Trachelipus rathkii
TAATACATATTATATATATTATATATTATATATATATATTTATATATTATAATATATATATATATATATATATATATATATATATATAAAAATAATATGACATTATAATATATATATACTAAATATTGTATTTTATATAATATTATCTATATAAATATATATAATATATAATAATATATTATAATAAATATATATAAATATATATATTATATATATATATATATATAATATATATATATATGTATACTTAATATATATATATATATCATAATGCTAAGAACTAAGTAGCTATTTACTTTGTCTGAAAATGTAGCTACAATTCAAATTTGAGGATAAAAAATACAAAAAATATATCCTTGTAATAAATAAATCCATATAGTAAGTCAATTTTTATATTTTAAATTATTTCTTTTGTGTGTGTGTGGGGGGTGGTGGGTGGAGAGAGCAGTTTATAGGGGCCGCCATCTACGCTGTCGACTCTGTAAAATTCTATGAATACTTTTCAAGCGAGGTTAACACGAATCAAGAGTTTTAAATCTGGATTTAGCAAGATTTTAGCCTCGCCTGCAGCGAATTTGCCGTGATTAAAAAATGTTGTACGCGCAGGACTGCTGGAATCTGCGGAGGCAAAGGTTTTGGGTGGAGCCGGAGCAGAAACATTATTTTTTTGGGGAGCCAGATGCCGGAACAAAAAAAAAAAAAAAAAAAAAAAAATTGCTCTGTTCCACTACCCTCGTACCGACTTCACTCAGAGCCGCATCACCAATGACATACAATTAAATTAAATGGATTATGGACGTAGATAAAGAACCTCATATTTTAAAACGATGGAGCAAGAGTCGGAGTCGGAATCGATTAATTTATAAGTAATGTAGGAGTCGGAGTCGGCAAAAATATTTACCGGCCCGCATTCCTGATTTAAACTATCACCTTTAATATATGACATTGCCTGTAATACATTTCTACAACTTATCTATGTTTATGAATCTGACAGCTGATAAAGCTAAATTAATTAACGAGTTATACGGCAATATATGAAATATATATACAAATTTATTCAATATTAATCATATTGGTTCCATTAATTTTATTGATGGATGCCTCCCCCAAAAGTCTTTTAAATATCTTGTTTAATGTATACGTTTTTTCTTACCTGTATATATATGGTTTTCTTGATAACGACAAATTATTTGATTGATTAAATTTATTAATTGATTCCGTACACTTATTAACTTAGAACAAATAATACGATAATAACCTAATTTTTTTTTTAAATTCGAGAAGAGGATAGTCACAAATTAAATTTATGTCCCATATTTTTAGCTGAAGGATATTTGTTAACATCCGAGCATTCAACGAAGGTCAGGAATCTTAAGGGTCGTTTCCAGGGGTGGATTCCCACGGGTGAGTTTCCCCATTAAAGATTCTTTAAGATCTTGAAGACTCTTTCAAGCGGAAACGTTCCACGAGGATCCACTTTAAAGTCGATTAAAGAGATCCTTCTTGTTCCTTCCAGTGAATTTAAGGAGAATAAATTTATCTTTTAACTTTGCGGCTAAGAAATCCTAGAATCATCAGTGATGTAAGAAAATATTGTAAAGGTTAGGTTAGGTTTAGGTTAGGTTACGGTTAGATTGGTTTTTAGTAGGTTAAGGTTACAGCCAAGGTCTTCTTATGATGAATACCTCCCGCAGCTTCTTACTCAAATAGATTTCTATACAAATTATTTAGGGTAATTTTAGGCAGTTTACTTTTCATTAATTTGTTTATTAAGATGAAACAGTTATTTCAAATAAATTGTAATTATAACTGGTTCCAATTAATGCTTATATTTCACCGATTCAGTCAAAATCTTTTAACACACATCGTTGCACCTCCATTTTCTCCATCTATGGCTTCTCTGATATTGGATTACAATGAATTTTTAAATAAATCAGATTGTAACATAGACTAACGTTTGTTTTAAGTTGCGTTCCCTGTGCACTTATTAAAATTATGTATAATAATTATTCTGATGATATAAATGACGTACGTCAATAACGAGGGTTCGCGCCTTTGTATCTCAATTTTCAGATTAAACAAAACATTTTCTGAACAAATATTCATGTTTTTGTAGCCCAAAATTTACTTATAGTATAGGCTAAAATTTTGGTTAGCCTACGCTCGGGAGCTCTATAAAAAATTAATCTTCATGTTCCGATTTTGACCGATATTCCTGATGTTGGACGTTATTGCTCTAATGACGATACTAAGCTTCACTAATCATTAGTGCTCTAATACGTATAATTAGTCAAATTTTTGAGTCTATAATCTTTGAACTAAGAACAAATTTTGATATATTTTCAGCGTCTTTGAAGCGTTCAAAAAAAAAAAAAAAAAAAAAAAAAAAAAAAAAAAATAAGATTTTTTGCAACATTTTTAAAAATCATTTTAAAGCGGGATTTAAATCAATTTTTTCTTGGAACTACACCCATTTGCATTATACACACTTTATCACATTAAATACTTTTTAATAAAATGAGAGTAATATTTAGTTCAGTAATAATCATTTGAATTTAAATTGGACCTTATTAAATCACATATTTAAGGGTAACATTTTAAATTTTATTTTAAACGTAACTAGGCTTTCATAATGACATAATTGTACGTAATTTTGAAATTAAGTTTGATAATTTTGAAAGTGGAAGCGTAATATAGAGAAATATAAAATATATACCCTTGGAAAAGCCGTTCTCTCTAGTATTATATTTATATCAAATCTGAAAGTGAAATTTTGTTTTTAATTTAAAAACTCTTTTGTCACCATCTAATTATATTATTGTGGAAAATTCGAAAGAACCACAATTTTTTCAATGCATAAAATATAATTAAAAAAAAAAATCCAATACATTATGATATTTATATGAAGACTTTACATTGCCAACACTTCCACCTCTTTTAGATATATAAACAATGACCTACATATTTACGAACCATTAAAGAAATATATATTTTTCCATCAATGTTCCACTCCCTTTATTCTGAACCAATATTAATTACGCCTGAGAAAGGGAGTAATAAACAAGCAAGTCATAAAATGAATTAATTAATTATCATTTCCTTTTTTTATGAAGGTAATTTGGAGTTATTTGTTTTTGATTAAGGGCTGAGTTCCTCATTTCTTCTTTTATGTCTTTCTAATCAAGAAATTTTATTCTCTGAGAACGTGTCCTCACGAAGTGTTCGCGGTAATTGTTGTTTTGGCGATTTTTTTGGTGCCATTTTTTTTTATTATTTAGTCTTCTTTACTTTTTATTTTTTTTATAGATTCTTTTATTATTTGTTTTATTTGAAATTTTTAAAATTTGATATCTACTGAATGAATTGTGATCTGATGTGTCTAAGGTTGGACACTTTCTTATCGAGTTTTCTTTTCAATAATTCTCTCCTCTTAATCTAGTCTCTCTCTCCTCTCTCTCTCTCTCTCTCTCTCTCCTCTCCTCTACCTCATCTCTCTCTCTCTATCTATCTATATCTCTCTTGCTTGAACTGTTTCTCCTTTGTTAAAGTACACCTTGTTCATGATTTTTCGTTTGTATACATCCCTTGTATCTGTATTTTCCGCTCGTCCTCATTCCTTTTCGTCTATAATTTTTGAGAGAGGGAGAGGGAGAGGAAAGTATATATATATATATATATATATACATATATATATATATATAATATAATATATATAGAAATTTTTACAATGTATTGACATATAAAAATACATAAAACATGCCTATCCAAAACTGATAGCATAATATTATATTTATATATATAATATATATATTATTATATATATATATAATATATATATATCTATATATATATATATATATATATTATATATAAATTATATAATATATAATATATATATATAATAGAGAGAGAGAGAGAGAGAGAGAGAGGGAGAGAGAAGGAGAGAGATTTCTAAATACAAACGCCATAATAATAAACTTTTAATTAATTAGAAGTAAATTAAAATAAATTACTTCAATTTAATGCCAAGCATTTGAGTGATTAATTTTAAATGAAACAGATGAATGTAATTTTAAATCAACATTAAGAACAAAAAAAATATGTTAATAAAAAAAAGTTTTTTTTCAATTTAATTAATTAATTGTTAATTACACTAATGAGGAGGAACACCTATTTTAAAGGGAGTCTCTATACAAAGAAACTCTTTCTGATACACTACTACTACTAACTACTACAATACTACTACTACTCTACTACTACTACTACTACTACTACTACTCTACTCTAACTACTACTACTACTACTAATAATATAATAATAATAACATAATAAATTAAGATAATAAAATATAATAATAATAATATAATATAATAAAATAAATAATAATAATAAATATAATAATAATAATAATAATAATCAATAATAAATATTATAATAATAATAATAATAATAAAATATAATAATAAATAATAATAATAATAATAATAATAATAATATCTAATAAATTATATATAATAATAAATAATAACAGTAAAATAACGATAATAATAAATTGTTAATAATAGTGACAAACGAAAAAAAATATAAATAATAATAATAATAAATAATAATAATAATAATACATACTAATAATAATAATAATAATAATAATATAATAATAATAATAATAATCAATCTAATAATAATAATAATAGATAATAATATGATAATAATAATAATAATAATAATAATAATAATAATAATAAATATACTATAATAATAATAATAAATTATAACAAATTAAAGTAATAATAATAATAAAATACATAATAATAATAATAATAATAATAATAATAATAATATATAATAATAATAATAATAATAATAAGTAATAATAATAAAATAATAATAATAGAATAATAATAAATATCAATAATAATAATAATAATAATCAATAATAAATATAAATAATAATAACAAAAATATAATTAATAATAATAATAATAATAATAAGAAATATA